>JAXGGA010022773.1:0-14466 GCA_038373865.1 Uloborus plumipes
CTCACAGAGATTTTTCAATAAAGATACTTTAACATATTTTGCTAATTATTTTAGTATGAATAAATATTTAAGCTAAATTTTAGCTATTTCTAATAGCTTGTTACCGGGCGGGTGATGCCAAGGTGCTTATTGATACAACATAGTGGTTCTTAATAGTGATTCAAATAGTCTTGAATACAAATAATTGCAGCAGTAATTGTTTTTAACTTATTTCATGCTAAAATGAAATTGCCCAGATAGCACAAATCTCCATATATTATTTCTCTAAGCCGAATCATTTACCCGGTCGAAACTCGCTCATTTCTTTATCGAATTGCATGAAAATTTATGATTTTGAAGCTTAGCCCGCGGGCTATTGACGAAAATTAGACCCACCCTCTAAAAAGTGTCGGTTCGTTTTTTATTCGAACTTCAATTTTTGGGCACAAAATTGACTCTATCTAGCGAAATAATTGTCGTATCGTCTCCATTTTGATTTCATTCGAAAGATAAAAAAAAATGCGTTCTTTAGAACGTTTCTCCGCTAGCGCCGCGTAACGAGAATCTCGAAAATCCACGTTTAAGCGACTTATAAGCGACTGAAGTTTGAAAAAGTTAAATTTTTTGCTCAACTGTTGTTCAAATCAATTTTAAATGCGACATTTCAAGCCAAGGCTTAGCTCGGTAAACCTTAATTGTAACTTTTATTGTTTCAAAATACTATGGTAGTTTTGCGATAACGTTAGTATTTAGTTTAGTAGTAGCCTTGGGTATTTGATTTTAATATAGGGTATCACTTTTGTAGTAGTTGTAAAAGTGAACGAGTCTTTGATCTCTTTGAAAAGTTGTCAGAACGACGGCAGTAGATGGCGATCTTGTGCAAATGAAGCCAATAAAAATTGTCGTATTAAATTTTAAGTTTAGAGTTTTTTTTTTTCTTTCGGAATTCCGCACGGGTCACCTAGTAGCCTTTAAACGTTTTATAAACGTTTTTAAGCGATTGTTACAACGTTAATAACCGTTATACAACATGGGCGCCCATATGCAAAAATTTTAGGGGGGGGGCTCAGATATTTTCCTCATAGTTTACATAGTATATATATATATATATATATATATATATATATATATTATATATGTGTATGTGTGTGTTTCTTTGATTTATTAAGTATATGAATATGGAAGTACTAAACTCGTTAAGATATAAATTTTCGTAATTTACTCTGACTGAATTGTTATTGAGATTACTAAACATTTTGACCGCTTACAGGTAATGCATATATGTTTGCGTTATGAAATACCTTTTTTTTTTTTTTTTTTTTTTTTTGAAGCTCCATTCAAAAAAAAAATATGTACCTCAGAGCCACACTAGAGTAAGTTCAAAAATGGTGATTTCCCTTTATTACTGCATTGTATGTAGAATCGTATTCTGCATTAAACCCATAAGAACCTTATTCCAAAAATAAATTCCTTCACAATTATTTCATTGCATTTAAAGAGCGCGAGTCTCATCCTTTGTATGCATCAGATAAACGCTTTCGTTTTGTCCAGAAAAGTAACGAAAATGAACCTGTGTTAGTCTGGCCCTGAAATACAGAAACATACCTTTGAGAAATGACGGTGTTAATTTAACAGAAGTCCGTTTTTGATAGTTTGGTTGCCCAAAAAATGTACATGAAATTAGTCATTTTGATCAGAAATTTTATCGGCAGTTTTCATTGAAGTAATCATCAATCGTTAAAATGATAACACGAATCTATGATACTATTAATAAAATAAATATTAAAGAGTTTGAACATAAAATTTAACATTTATATCATCACAGCATTTGAAATGAATTAAAAAGATAAACCAGGGGCGTAGCGTAGGATTTTGCCGCCCGGGGCATGCACCATATTTGCCGCACCTTCCCTTTTCTCCTGCCCCCACCCCGCCCGAGAAATTATGATTTTTAATTTTTTACTGAATGAAAACAGGATTTTTTTTTTTTTTTATAATTCACACCATGTTTTATATTTTAATGTATTCATCCTACAACAGGAAATGCTGATCGAAAAATTCTAATAAATCTTTTTCTAAAATTATTGAAATATATGAGAGATAATATTTTCCTTAAATGAAAACATTTTAAGCAGAATAATATTAAACAGCATTGTGCGAGCCTGTCCATTAGGGTGTCCCATAAAAAACCGAAAGTCGGAATTTTGTAACGCATACGCTCTTAGTTTTTTTTCCTTTTACATCAAAACAATTGTAAAAAAAAAGTTCATGCAATTTGAACAACGGTAACCCGTGCCAACTTGCGTCCGAAAGTGCGAACTAGACCTTTTTCACTAAGTTAAATCGAAAAAAAAAAAATTTCGGAAATTCAAAATTTCATGTTGATAAACCGCTTCTCCCACGTCCCCACATGTCCCAAAAAATCATTTATCCAAATTAAAAAAATATTTAGGTACCTCAAACGAGGCTTAAAATTCATAATTTTCTTCAAAAAAAAAAAAAAAAAAAAAAAAAGATTTTTTTTTTCTATGCATTTTGTAAACAATGAAATATAAATTTTAAGAAATTATCAAGATGAAAAATATGAAACGTAAAGTATACAATTAGAGCTAAATATAAGTTTTTTCTCTCATTTTATATTTATTTCTCTCGGAAATTACTCAAAATTAAGGTTTTTTCAAGTTTTTAGTTAATTTTTTCCATTTTAAATACATTTTTTATTATTCATCTGTGCACAAATACTAGTTTACACTTTCAAGCACAAATCGGCATAATTTGTAATTTTTGAAATTACAGTCAACATTTTCGACAATCATATTGATATTAAACACAAACATTTATTCACATTTTTTTATGAATTAGGTCCCCAGCACGAGGCATAAAATTTATATATTTCTTTAAATATTTGATTTTTTCTATTTATTTATTGCATCATTTATAAATTTTAAATTGCAGATACACTTAAAGAAAATATCAAGTCCCAAAATTACTAAAGAACATACTTTCAAAACAGCATTTGCAGATGAATAATAAAATAAAAAATGTAGTAGGGGAATGTGGGGCAAAGTGAAATAGCTGGGCAAAGTGAAATTTTGAAATATTTTCCCAGCTTGCAGTGCAACCTATCTAGCAAAATTTTAACTTTGTTCCTAAACAGATAGTTAATTCCTGTCAAAAAATAAGTAGCTTCAAAGATCAACGAAAAAAATTATACATCAAGCCATTTTAAAAATTTGATACCTTTATTATAATGTTCGTGGTTTTTCAAAAGTATTTCTTGTTATTATAAAAGGATAAGATTTTTGTAATTATCACCCAAACTATTAATTGAGAACTACTGATATCCAGTGCAATCCTTGTTTATTTAAAATTAGGCACTTTTTGATTTTCAATGTTCAATGTAATTTGTCAAGTGCACGCGGGGCAAGTGGATAGGGCAACGTGAAATAGCTCATTTCGTATACTTATTCATTCATTTATTAAATCATTCACCTATTTCTTCATTTATTAATTTATGAACATTATTTTACTTAATTATTTACTCATTCATTAACTCAGTTTCTTTTTCGTTCTCTATTTTATTCACTCATTTATTTTTTCTCACACATTAGTTAATTTATTTATTCATTTACTTGCTCATTCGTTTATTCTTCGTTAATATTTTTTTTTTCATTTATTTACGCATTCATTTGATGAAAATGACTGTTAATCGTCGAATTGAAAAATTTTCATAACAAAAATATTTTATTTTTAACTTTGCCCCATGATTTTTTGAGGTGAAAATTTCACATTTTTTTTTAAAGTTACAAAATAACTGCCAAAGATGAAAAATAATATTTCAATGAAAGTATTATTGCAAAATACATTATTCCTTCTTTATGTACCAAAATTTTTTACATGTAAATTATGTACCAAAATTTTGTACAAAATTGTACTGTGTACATGCTGTACTTTCTACCTACTTTGTGCTCTATTTACGTTGGTATTTAACTTCAATTGTAAAAAAAAATGTGGTATTTGAAATAAAAAAGTTTAACTTAAAACTTGGAAAAACCTTAATTTTGAGTAATTTCCGGGAGAAATAAACATAAAATGAGACAAAAAACTTATATTTAGCTCTAATTACATACTTTATGCTTCATATTTTTCATCTTGATATTTTCTTAAAAGTTATCTTTCATTAGAAACAAAATACATAGAGAAAAAGCTATTTTTTGAAGAAAATTATGAATTTTAAGCCTCGTTTGGGGTACCTAAATATTTTTTAATTTGGATAAATGATTTTGTGGGACATATGGGGATGTTGGGGAAGCGTTTTATCAACATGAAATTTTGAATTTCCGAAAAAAAAATTTTTTGATTTAACCTAGTGAAAAAGGGCTAGTTCGCACTTTCGGACGCAAGTCGGCACGCTTTACCGTTGTTCAAATTACATGAAACTTTTTTTACAATTCTTTTGATGTAAAAGGAAAAAAATAAGAGGCTATGCGTTACAAAATTCCGATTTTCGTTTTTTTTGGGACACCCTAGTGTCCATGTCAGTGGCGTACATAGCGTTCCCGCAACCCCCGCGGCGCGGGATTGGGGGCGCAAGACGATTGAGGGAGCTCGATCCAGAAAAATAGCACTATGAGTTACACGGGGAAATTTTTTTTTAAATTTTAATAGGGGGCAGGGGCGCACTTATAAATCTTGCGGGGGAGCGCATCTTAGTCTATGTACGCTACTGGTCCATGGCAACGCCGGTGATAACGGACTGCATGCTGCATGCAGACAAGTTTGATTTGAAGGAAGAGGGGATAAAAAAGCTTTTGATGCACATTTAGTTATACATAATTTGTTATTAAAAAAAACCCCGCCGCCACTTAAAAAAAAAGGATCTCAAGTTATTGCTGCAGAATTTGCCGCCCCTAGCAAAGTGCCGCCCGGGGCGAGTGCCCCCTTTGCCCCCCGCACGCTACGCCACTGAGATAAACTTACATATACAGTTAACGTTTTCATGGTAGAAATAGGCATTCAATACTTATCAGAGAATGCAAACTGTAAGTTTCGTTTGCTCCTGGAAAACTTATCAATGGCTAATTCTTCTAAATTTCATTTCCTTTATTCTGCCTCTGTGAATACTTAACAAGCACAAGCTTGAAAGAAGCGCTTGATTCATGGTACTTCTCAACCATGTTTTTACCCGCCTGAGGGTGCTAAATGATCGCTCAACAGTGCATGTTGTTGGAGGAATCGTCATATAGTTCAGTAGAGTTTTCTGAATTGAAGAGAAAAATTTAGTGTGAGAGAGAAGATCGATGAGTTTTATGTTCTGATCAGAGTCCTTGTTTTTCCACATATCGTACCAGATTCTTGCTTCTGCTTCAAGATTTTCAAATTCATAAAATTGTGACAGCTCCTTCATCGCATTGATGAAAATAGATTTTTCCATGGTTTTCATCATGTGAGGATGAATAAAAATGGCTTTAAATGGGGTCTCATTACGATCTGAAAATCTGGATTCAAGTGACATAATCAAGGAGTCCAAGTATGGAATAAATACAACAGTTCTGAAATAATCAAAAGAGGAGGCCACTGGAATGTTAGATCGATACACTTGCCGTGCACATGTTCTGGGCATTTTTATATCTATATCCAGAGAATCACATAAATCTTTTACTTCAGTGAAAATGTCTTCAAATTCTTCATCTGATTCCTTTCTGTGCTTGCGAAAAATTTCCAGAAGTTCATTCAGTGTTTCTTTCAGGCATCTCTCCGGGGGGGCAGTGCCCCCCCTCGGAGAAAGTCAACTGCCCCCCCTCCCCCCGGAGGAAAACTCAGTTTGTACTAACATAAGAAAAATAAATTAATTACAGTAAAAATAATAAAAAAAATAAGCAAGTAAATGTTTAACAATAAATAAAAGTATTACGAAAGTTTTAAACATACATCAGGGGGGGGGGCGTCCTTCAATTGCATTCTAGAATGTCAATTTTGGAAAACTACCGGGGGATTTGAACCCCTTCTTTTTCCCTTGAAGTTATTAAAAATCGCCTACAGTTTTTTTTCGGGGGGGGGGGGGACTTTCAGGGAGAGTGCTGAGCTGCATCAATTTTCATAATGTTATAAAAGATAGTCTACAAATGCGTTTTTAGGATATCAATTTTTCAAATTTCTGAGAAATTATTCGTAAACTCCATCCGTTTACACAACGTCGTCAAAGATATGGCTTGAAATTGATTAATCATGACTTCAATTTCGAAAATGTTTTTGAAGAGAATATCAAATCGCATTCCTTTTCCTCTACCATTATCGAAGATTGTCGACAATTGTATTTTTATAACTAAAGTTATAAAGCTTTCGAGGGGGAGGAGGGTGCATCGAGACCCATTTCTTGTCTATTTTTTTCTCAAACATGGCTTGTAATTGCATTTTCTGATATTTCAATTTTAGAAAATTCTGGGAGGACAGTCTGTGGACCCGTTACCTTTCCTTAACGTCCAAAATTGGTTTACTATTGGGCTTCCAGGACTTAAATTTCGAAAATTTTAAGAGGGAAAATCCTAAACCCATCGTTTTCTCTAATGAATCAAAATGCACCAAAACTGTCTTTCAAGATTTCAATTTCAAAAACCTTTCCACGGTACCACAATCTTCAATTTCGTTCGATTTCATTTTCCTGGGATTCCTCCTGAAAAACCCTGTCCATTTCTCTAATGTCACCAGAGATGACAAGCAATTGTGGTATTAGTCTTTCAATTTCAGAAACATTCTGGGGACCTCCTCCCCTCTAAATCTAAAATTGACCTACAATTGCGTATCAAGAGCTTAAGTTTCGAAGATTAGGGTTTTGAACTGCATCTCTTACAGAACTTCATCAAAGATTGTATTTGCGCATTTAGGACTTCTATTTGAAAATTTTCCTGGAAGAGTGCCTCCAAATTCCCCTGAATGTTGTTAAATTTCGTAAAAAAATTCGTTGAGGACTTTAATTTCGATAGTTTGGGAGGGAAAAATCCTTTTATGGCCAGGATTTGATTCATCTTATTTCTATTTCTCTTCATTTTTAAAACATAATCCATCCGATGCGTGCTCTTCATTCATTTTAGTAATAATCATTTTCTAATCTTAGAAGCTGGATACACTATGTTTCACAACAAAGATCTATACAACTATGTGTTAAAAAAAATTGAGGGTCACCAAAACCTCATATCGCTCCCCACCCTTGTCAAGTATATTTGACCTCATGATAGACGACAGCATTGTTTCATTATGAATTATATCATAATGGTCTCAGTTTTTCTATCTATTGCCCTTTTATGGGAACGGAATAAGGAAATTAAGTTTTTAAAACATATATCCTCCCCAGGGAGCACATGGGGATTTATTTGGGGAAGGGTCAAGCCAATTATTAAGGCAAATTTACAAATTGATAATTCAAAATGCTGAAGTTTTTATTGAGAGAAGGTGGTTTTCAATTTATTTCGGAGGAGAGAGAGGTGGTCCACATCCACTCCCTTGGCAACTGCGGATCTAGCTTCTGGTTTTGTGGGAGGTCACGTGGCAGGAGGGGGGGATGCAATTTTAGGGCTCAAATTTTGGCTCTTGATGTTGGGCAAATTTATCGAAAAAAGTCCCCGAAATGCAATTTTAGGCCACCCCTATGATCCCTCCCCTCCGGATTCTCCAAGTGCCCCCCCGGAGCAAAATGTCTGAAAGAAACACTGAGTTCATTCTTTCTTTATGTATTGATGCACTGATAGCAATTCAAAGTCCACAGATTGTAATTTATTTACGACTGGTTTCAGGTAAGAAGAATATCTGGCTATGAATTTCAGGCATACTATAAACATTACAGACGATGTTGCTGTATCTAACTGGAAGGCTTGCGATCGTGTTTGTGAGTTGGTTTTATTATCAAGCGATAAGCTATAGAGAGCTTCTTTGATTGTTATAAAATGGGTAGCAAAGTATCGTATAGATTTATATTTTTCAGACCATCTTGGTCTCACAAAGGCCAGGAATGTTGGGAATTTTTTTTTTTTTTCCTTAGTGTACTTTCTCTAAAAAATCTTATAACTTGCTTTATAGTTTCAATTGTGTTTTTTATTTCGGCAACATGATTAAGGTCATTAACCACCAAATTTAAACGATGTGATGCACAATGAAAATATACAGCTTTCGTATAAACTTCTCTAATTCGTTGTTGCACTCCAGCGTCCTTACCAGCCATTGTGGAGCATCCATCAAATCCTAAGCCAATAATTTTGTTCATGTCTAATCCTAAGCTGTTTGTAAATTTCAAAATAGTATCTGCAATGTGCAATGAGTTACCGCCCGTAAGCCAGGGCTGAGGCAGAACTGTAGCAAATGCACCCACAGCTCGATCATAGCATTCTAAGACTGCAGTTTCGCCCATATTATGGGCTCCTCAGTTACGAATAGCCAATGATCGAGCCGGAGGCAAAAATCCTCTTATTGTAGCTAAGATAGCCAACAAACTGGTAGATAAAGTGAATTTATCTTACCTAGCCCATAATAAGGGCGAAACTGCAGTCTTAGGATGCTATGATCGAGCTGTGGGTGCATTTGCTACAGTTCTGCCTCAGCCCTGGCTTACGGGCGGTAACTCATTGCACATTACCCAGCTTTAGCCTTCAAATTTCGAGTTGAGCCGCACAATAGTTTGCGGACGCTCACTGGTAAGATAAATTCACTTTATCTACCAGTTTGTTGGCTATCTTAGCTACAATAAGAGGATTTTTACCTACGGCTCGATCATTGGCTATTTCTAACTGAGGAGCCCATAATAAGGGCGAAACTGCAGTCTTAGGATGCTATGATCGAGCTGTGGGTGCATTTGCTACAGTATCTGCAATGCTTCCTGTGTCTAATTTTTCCAGCTCAGTGAACCCCATAAACTCTTCTTTTATTGAGAAACCGAAATTTTTGTCTTCTGTTACGTATCTTACTCCAAGAGACAGTTGTTCTTTGCCGCTGATGTCTGCAGTTTCATCAGCGAGCAAAGAAAATGCTTTGCATTCATTTACTTCTTTCACAATCGTCTCTTGGATTATCGATCCACAAATGTTGATTAACTCATTTTGGACTCGGTGAGAAGTATATTTTGCTTTGCCTGAATAAGTCTTCAAATGGTTTTCAAGAATTTCGTCACCTGATTAAACTCGAAAATGAAGTAAATCTTCGAAATTCCCATTATTTGACAATTTTCCACGAAGAGAAATGTCATGACTTCCACAAAATATTATTGTTTGCAAAATAGATTTCAGCTTTGTTCTATTGTTTTGAATTACTTCATCTCTGGCTGTATAAATTTGCTCTATTATGTTTTTGCTCTTCATTTCTACAGAATCGCAGAAGGTTTTAGCATTGGCGGTAGCTTCTTGATGGCTATTTGATTTAGCATGTACTCTTGCATCTTCATGGAAATGCTTAAAATCTTTTTGAGCAGTGACTACAAAGGAGCCATGCAATCCTCGTTTTAAAGTAGGTTTAAACAGTACACAATATTTACATAGTCCACCTTTTAAAGAAGGGGAATCAAGGGCGGATCCAGCTTCTGGTTAAGGAGGGGGTCATTTTCGGAAAGGGGGGGGGTCAAAGTGCAACTTTTGTGCAAAAATGGGGGATTTTGGCAGTTTTTTCGTGAAATAAGTCCCAAAAATGCAATTTTTTGCTATATTTGGTCGGTTAAGGGGGGGGGGGGTCATGACCCCCATGACCCCCCCTCTGGATCCGCGCCTGAGGGGAATAAGCTAGCCAGGAGTAAGACTCCAACCAGCTTTTCTGAAACTGACGTTTACCTTTGCCAGTGCAAATCACATCGTGTTTAAAATCATGAGCAAAAAATTTTACCCGAGAACTTGTTAACAGTTGGTATTTAAGATCAGTTGAAATAGTTGGACCCGAATTATTTAAATAATGACCTAAATCATAATTCACTTAAAAACTTTCCTTTCTGGCAGCAGCATCTATCGTCACTTGAATGAGTTTGTTCTGCGATTCTTTCTGCTGAGGTTGAAGGATGAATTGAAGACTGTTCTGCATCTTCCGAGGGAGTATATATTTCTTTCAAACCATCCGCACTAGGCAGTAGTTCTTCCTCAGAGAGCTCATCAAGTTTCCTTTTCTTCGCAGTTTTTTCAGGGTTCTTATCAAAAAACTTTCGTATATCCATCTCCAAAATCTCAGAAATAATAATATAAAATCAATAGTGATGAATAGGTAACAATAGCAAAATCTAAAACATTCTTTCACAGTTTATAGAAATGTAAAATAATCCGACCAAACGACAGAAAATGCATAGAATGAGTACAGAAACGATCGCCTTTAGCTTCCAAACGAGTCTGCAAAACTGAGAGCAGTAAGTAAGCTTAGCTTTTAAAGAAGTGGAACGCCAAACAGAGCGGCCAATATTCAGGGAATTCTACTGTTAAAGGGTTGCCAGATGGCACTTGAAGTCAAATATCATTACCAGAAAAAGTTTATTTTAAAAAGCCGAACAATATCGAAAATTCTAAATGGACCCTATGAATCGAACTCAGTTGTCAAAGCTTCCGAACTTTTGCGGTTTGTGTTCAATGCTATGTTTCTGAAAGCGATTTCAGTGCAGATTAGAGATATTAAAATTTGCCAATTTTAATAACTTGTTCATAAATGAATGAAGAAAAAATGTTTTTTTTTTCTAAATAAATAGCACCAAAAGCAAAAGAAGTACTAATTTCCAGGGGGGCTCGAGCCCCCCCTTGCCCCCCCTTATCCCCCCTTATGGGCGCCCATGTTATACAACCTTTAAAAAACGAAGTGTGCTACTTGGGTGGTGAGCCTTAAATTAATAATTCATTGTTAATCGTAATCTTTGTTGGAAAATACTCATATATAATGTGTTAAATTTTATCAATTTGTATGCTTAAAAGACTAATCTCTATTACTCTATCCAATCAAAATTAAAGAAAATAGCCATTTTGTGACAAAAAAACTTGCATTTTGAGCTCTTTGATTGTTTAAAAAATTTCAAAACCCCACCTATGGGAATTCTAGTGCATCAAGGAACCTCTGTGCCAAGTGTGATGAAAATCCGACAAAAATTGGATTGGTATGAAGAACAAACGTACAAACATACATTCAAATATACATACATCCATTTTTATATATATAGACAAAAATTATTTTCATAACTAAGCTTAAGTGGGTATTGTCAAAATAAGTTATTTAATACTATAGACAAGAGCCTAATTTCGCAAAGATGAAAAAAAAGTTTTTGTAGATTTTTATCCGGAACTTCAACTGCGAGATCGTCTGTTTGCTACGGGTGTAATCAAAGACCGCCAAGAGAAAAGAAAACAAAAGTAATTAAGTACTTTTTTATTTACATTAATTTATAAGCATTTCTTGTTAGAACGCATATATATCAGTTCATAGAAAAAGTGTAGGTTGAGTTCTGGTAAGTGCGTACCCTTTTTTTCAAAGTTCATGTTCTCAAGGATTCTGCTCTGTTGAAAAATCTTGTACAGTCACAATTTTTTTTAGTTTGCTTTTCAGATCCTTTACTAAGATTTTCAAGCATATAATATGTCAAATAAACCATAAGCATAGGTTTTGTGACCTGAAACGCAATCAGTGATATCCCACTTGTCTTGCGAACAACTGTGATTTGCAGATTGAGAAAGTTGTGTCTGTGATTCTTCCTTTGTTCTTTTAATAAAACCAAGTGAGCAAATGTAAGTTGCTTTAATTTAGTAATAATCGCTTATGGCCTACATAGTTTATTTTTGTTTAATACATTGATCAGTCTGTGTTTAAGCCAGGGTTCGCACTTACCCCTTCTTAAATATAAGATGAGACATGTGCGTCCATAATAGCGTTGTTGTAAGTGCGTACCCCTGTGATTTTCTTTAATTCTATTTCTATGGTAGATCGTTAGGTGACCTAAGTGAACAATTCGGTATTTTTTTTTTTTTTTTGAATGAATGAATACGGTTTTAAAATATTTTTCTTATTAGAATCGGCAGCAGTAAGAAAAAAACATAAAATAAAGAGAAAAAAAAAAAAGAAAATAATTGATCATGATTGATACTTGTACTTTTTTTTTCTTGTACATTGAAATAGTTTTTCACAAGGTGTTCTTAATTTTCTTAAATTTTATTTATTCATTACTCCATCTTCGTTTTTTGAATCAGTTGGTTCCTAATTTAGTGTTTCACTTAATTTCATTGCTTCATTTGTCATTCTGGTTTAAAGTAAGTACAGCTTATGATCGCTATTTTCAGCGAAACATTTACTAACTGATATCTAAAAGTCAATATATTTCAGAGGTAATAAATAAAATTTCTACCTTATGCCGCATTCAATGTAAATATAAATACTTGATGGAAATGACGTCGGATTTATAATAGACTTATAAAAGAGTTATAAGCAAAATTAAAGGTGAATTACGAGATTCGGATTTTCAACGTAATGGTACACACTTGCCTCATCATAATGTTACGCACTTGCTCTGCATATTAGTACGCATATGCCTCATGATAGTGGTACTCACTTGCCCCATCATAATGGTACGCACTTACCCCCACCTTATTTTAAAGAAAGGGAAAGTGCTTACCGTCATATAAACAAACTTTAGTTAGAGTATTTGATCAAAATACCCTATGCATGTTATTAGTAGCTTTTACACAAAAGAAATAACTTGCATTTCTTGACTTCAGTTGCTTGGTATGACTACAAGAGAAACTGAAACAAAACCTTCTCAATCTTTACTTTAGAGTTTTTTTGAAGACATTTAAGTTGTCTCTGAATGTGTTTCGTCAAGGCTTCACTAGATAGCGTTTTATACAGGCTGCTTCATTACTCAAAACATCAATGGTAAAGATTTGCCCGCTAGAGAGCGCTGAATGATGTGTTTGTTTACATTTATTAGCACGTTGTTTATGCTGTAAAAAGTGATGTTCATCCTATCTTTAAGGGTTAAAAAATATTGATATAGTTTACTGAAGTGGAGTACAGAGTGAATTGATGCCGAAGGCCTTATTAGTACTGCTTTTTAGGGGAAATAAATTCCCTTTTCAGGTAAAGTTGGTCGCAACTCATGATTCAGTCATACGACATTCATTCATTGTTTACTTTCTTCGAATTAGCAACATATAGCAATGGCGTTCAAATTTGACATCTCTGCATTAATAAAATATACGCTTTTCTTCGCAGCCGATAAATAAAAATGTAGCAATGAAATAATATTGTTCTATTTACTATTTTGTTTCATTATTGTTGCTCACACGATCTTAATTGCTACGCAAAAGCTCAGATGTTCATTTTGATAGCGTTGACCCATCAGAGCGATAAATGGCGAATCTATTCGTAGAGACATTTCATTTTGATGCCCCAGAATGAAATGTACACTAATGAAGCGATGGTGTTCAACGGAAAGACGATTGACAACAAAACATATTAATTTCTTTAGTAAAAACGAAATGAGCATATATAATCGTTTGGTACTAAAGAGCAATACAAGTACGAAAAAAATAAACAAAACTACAATATTACGACGACCAAATGAAATTTTTTTTTCATTTACACAACATTAAAAGGTAATGTTCTTTTTATGTTAAATTTCACACATTGATAATATTTCGATAATTGGGAATCTGGTGTGGTTGCCAAATTTTTGGCGATAATTACTTTATTTTGTTGCTCTTTAGTTTATGTTTGCGAAGGAAGTATTTCCCTCGCTCATAAATTGGACACAAAGATTTAACGCCTATAGGGAAAGATAACCAGGCTTCCAATCACCGAAATCTTCCCTTTTTTGTTTCTAATTTCACACATACGTTTAATACTTGAAAGTAAAATAATGGGCCAACTGAAAAAAAAGCTGCGAAATAATGTGAGAATTCTTGTTAAAAAACTCGCCAAATCAACTTAAAAGCTCCATTAGCATGTAACATAATAAGTTTAATAAATATATCGAGCCATTATTATCATTGAAATTTAAATTAAAATGCAAAATAAGAGAAAAGAAGCTACCATGAAGACGATGCAAGCTTAAAATTTTAATCTTCGCTTAGGTGGTTAGAAAATACATCGCCAAGTTAAAAAACGTACCTATAACTGAAACGTACATACTATCAAGATCTCGGTTATTGAAATATTCTCAAAAGCTTTACGGAGAACAAATTCTTGATGTGCTTTTCAAGATATTAGTACCATAGTCATTCCAAAATGTCCATTAAAATGTAAAAAAATCGCCAAATAAATTAATTTGACAATCTAAACTCATCAAAAGTTTTGATGGAACTATCGTTCCAAAATCGCGATTTATCGCTCTGCGGTGCCAGTGTCGTTTCATAGTTTAATTATAATTACAATCAATTAAAATGAAAAATAATTCGCTAACTAATTAAAACAAGCCGTTAAAATGCAGAATAAACCAGCAAATCGAACGAGCTATTAAATGACGTTAAAATATAATAAAATAGAATTGAATGCCAA
>JAXGGA010022774.1:0-14466 GCA_038373865.1 Uloborus plumipes
TTTTACCACAGGCAAATCCATGGCGGGTAACTCTAGTAACTTTAATATAATGGATGGACTAAAACTACTTGCTATGATCATTAATGTTTTTAATGTTGTTCGTGCTTTAAAAGTGAACCAACTCGCATTTCTAGAAATGTCTTTTAAAATATCTAATGGTTACATTACTGTTTGTTAGAACAAGGAATTATTTTCATAAAGAAAAATGCTTTGTGATTCTTTAAACGATGTATAAGCCATGAACTCGGATCTTTTACTTGCTAGTAAATTTAATTTCCTTTTCCTGAAGATTGTGTCGATGAAATTGTTACTGCGAAAATTTTATTATTATTTCTAAAATTTTTTTCAAAATCTATTTGTTTTTTTTTTTGTTTTTTTGCGTATGATTATCTTTTGAGATGAAAATCCTAGGTGAGCAATGATCCTGTAACAAAACTAAAATGTTGACCCAGGAGTACGATTTTCCAGTACTCTTCGTTGCTCAGGCTAAATAATAAGAAGTCTATGTATGTTTAAATAAAGGGGCGGCAAATTGACGAACCGCCCCGGGCGGCAGAAGCTGTAGCTACGCCACTGCTTAAAAGCAAACCCAAAGATAAATAATATGGAGCTTATTGTGTGATTCGTTTGTCACCACATATCGCCAGTGAGAAAAAACGTGCTAAATATTAAAAAAAGGGGTTTTTATGCATTTGAAAAAAAGTTAATAATTTCACATATCAAATAATCATTCCGAAAATATTTATTATTTTGTGCTGTAATGGAGACTAATTGTTTACTCTGTAATTGGGTATTTATTGGTATGTCATTACAATTTCTTTTACTATGAAAAAATGCCCATTAATTAGTAAAAAAATATTTAAAAAAAAAATTCTTTAAGTGTCTTCAGCAAGAAACTGATAAATAGTTTTTTTTTGCAGTAAAAAAAATTAATTTTCTGCTATCCTTACTATAACATGCAGTAAGAAACTGTACAGAGTAAAAACAAAACAAATAGTTTATACAAATACAAATACAAATGTGACAACCAGCAACAGGCTCTGGGCCCAACTGGGCTGGTCCTAGTCAAATTATAGACCCCAATGAAGATCAATGGCCCTTATACAATGCGTAAAACATTAAAAGATAACCCTCCGTTGAATTCCTTAACTTTTTCGTTGAAATTTGAAAACATAAATATTTCATTTCATTTACAATCGGTCAAATTTTGCTGATCAGCTGGCAGAAAAGATGTTTTAAATAAAATTACTTCAAGGATGCATGAACAAGAAATAGGATAGATAAATTTATAAACAAGAAATAAATAATTTTCTGCAAACAAGTCTGACATGTAATGCAAAGTGTAGTGAGTAAAAACTAAGTAAATAAGTCAAAGAATGAAATACAAAAAAAAAAAAAAAAAATCTCAGTTGATGTAAATGATTTATTAACTTAATATTCCTATTTTGAATAAATATACACATATAGACAATGCTGCAAAAATGTGCCGATACTTTTCTCCTTAGCTTAATGCTTTTAGATAACCTCTAATTTTCAAAGAATAAGAGTCTTGAATTAAATGGCTACTTATAATTGAAAAATAAATTTAAATTAAGAAGACCCTCAAATTAAAGTGCTCACAGCAGCTTTCTCCTGATTTTTTAAAATAACTTTGATGCCTAGTTTGTTTCTGTAAGTTTCATAAAAATATGAAAAGTGGTTCAAAGAAATTTAATTAAATTTTAAAATTATTTTGGGAAAATAGGACTTCTCTGAGAAATAAATAAGTAACTATTATCGAAATTGTAAAAGAAAGAGAAAAAAAAGTGATGGTGAAATTGATAATATTTAAAATAATAATCCTGATAATTAATGGACAATGCCTATTAATCTGCCGATTATCAACAGCTGATTAATCAGTAATCGGCCAATTTGCTTATCGGTGCATCCCTAGTAATGCACACTCCATCTGGGGAGAGAAGCGATATGGGATAAGATGGCGATCTAGATTTGTGTGTTAAACTTTTAATCAAGGGGGAAAAAAATCTTTAGTATAACAAATTGAACGATAAAGAAAAGCTCTAAAACAGCTGGATTTGCAGAAGTAATCTTTCAGGCGATTTATATTCCTGATTTATCTGATAAAGGTAAGGCATCATACAAAAACTAGTCTCGTGACAGCTTGTCACTCATCCTACTCACGATCTTCCCACTCTCATCCATGTGGAAACGTAACCAATCTTTTGAGCAATAAGTTAAAGTTTAAATGCATCTCTGCAATTGTCTTAATCTGCGTTTATTTAATTCATCTATAATTCTTCTATTTCAAAGTTGCTACTTCCTATATTTAGTTTTATGTTACTTAATGAATTTATATTTTCTCTTGTGCTTTATCTTACCATTTCAACATGCCGAAACAAAAGAGCTCATAATAAGGTACGAAAAAACAACAGGCAAAATTAGTATAAACTAACAAGAAAAGATTTAAAAGGACTTGAGCATTAGTCCAGTAGAAATAGCGTTAGGGGTCGAACAAATTGCAACAGAAACAAAACCTACTGGAAAGGGTAGGTAATAGGCTCCTAATGAACATACTAAAAGTATACATTCGTACTGGTGGGACAAATATGTTTTTTTGGCCGCCATCTTGAAAAATCATAAAAAAATTTCAAAAATTCAAAAAAATTATGTGTGGTATCAAATGAAAGGAAATTTCAAGCTAAAAAGTAATAAAATGTGGGATATTTAAAGTAAAGTGAAGATACTGAAAATATACACCTGTACTGTCGCGCAAAATGCGATTTTTTTAGCCGCCATCTTTAAAACTATGAAAAATATAAAAAAAAAAAAAAAAAAAAATCATATGTGGTATCAAATAAAAGGAAATTCCATGTCAAAACGGAATTTTCTCTCTAATATTTAAAGCAATGCGAGCATTGTAAAAATATATGTCCGTACGGTTGCAAAAAATGCTTTTTTACAGTCGCCATCTTGGAAAAGCGTGGAATTTTTTTAAAAACAAAATGTATCATAATGTGGTTTCAAATGAAAGGAAATTTCACACTGAAAAAGAATATTAATGGGATATTTAAATCAAAATTTGTATAAAGATGAAATAGGTAGGAAAATGTAAAACAATTAAACGTACATAAGCTTGGATTTACGTTTCAAGTGCTAAAAAACTGTTACATTAAATCACGCAAAGAATTCCCAAGGTCTTTTTGGTTTCCCTCAAAAGATGTGACATTGCACATTGATGTGCACATCGAACACTCATGAAATGCAGAAAAAGTCGCTCTGGCGTGACGCGGAGAAGAGGAATGACTGAAATTCAACGTGCAACCTGGATTTTGAGCCATTCTAGTTGCAGCGAAGTAACATGTTCACTAAGCTTGCTGACCAATGTTTCACACATTGGCAGTAAACAACATATCGATTTGACAGATGCAAGGATGGAAAGAGATTTTGAAGACATAAAAAAGATAACGCGATTCTTCGTAGACCACAATCCATTTGCTGTTCTTTCAAGTGGTTTATGGAACATTTTTAACGGAATAACGGATAGCAAAAGCAAAGTTACTGCAGAAAATTCTGATATCATTGGAAAAAACATCCAAGATAAACTCACAGGTAAGTGTTTTAAAGATGAAACTTTACTGAAATTAGACCAAGCAGTAACTATGAAAGCACTAACAAAAGGAATTATCATTGCTGGTGAGACTCACTACAAAGATTTACGTCTATTGACACAGAGGATGCTTGCCTGTATCTCTTTAGGTAGTGCTCAAGATGCAAGAGAAGTTACTTTACCAACTGCACTATTAGACCATAGTACCCAGATGATGAGAAAAACAGATAAATCTTCATTGGCAAGGTTATTAGATACATTAACACTAGAACCGCGGGAATTTCGATATACCTAGAACCGCGGAAAGGGTCATTTTGACCCCAGCTAGTAGTTCAGTGAAATAAGCGCAAACGCTTAGTTCAACTAACAGAAATATTTTTAAAAAGAGCAATACCGTAAAATGGGGTGTATAGGAACAGCGGGGTCAATCGGAACAAAACTTCCCGACCATGCAAAGAAATTCTTCATAAATATACTATTGGGTATTTTTCGCCATTAATTTTTTTTATAGAAAGATAAGATCATAGGAAGTAGGAAAAAATTACTTTTGTCACTCTGGCAACGCTGCTGGCTTCTAAGGAGGGCTACACGTGGAATGCTAGAAAAATTCACATTTTCATACCCTGCAAAACTTCATATGCAAGAACAAATCTTCTTATATTTATAAATTAAGAGTGGTATGTTTCAATTATACATGTATCTGAACAACAGAATACCACATTAGAATTTACATTTTTTATAAATTGTGTCATAAAACTGAAGATTCCTGAAAAATGACATCGGAAAAAAATTTGCGGGGTGAATCGGAACACTTACTTTAGTTGTTCCAATTCAAACTCATTTGAAGGAAAGTGTTTAAAAAATCAAGATTCTAACCCCAATTCTTCTAATCAAGACAAGGACAAGGATTTATTACTGTTTATCCCTACTCGTGAGCAACTAGATCTTATAATAACAAAAAGTAGCAGATTTCAAAAGATTTTTTCTCCAGGAGACTTCTTTTTACTTAAAATACGCTGGGGAAAGTCATATAGACTTTATATAGCAAAAGGCAGTACACAGACAGTTATGAATAAGCGTTAAAATCTTTCAGGACAATCCCCAAAACCCAGAGATTTCAAGAAACTAAAGAAAAGGCAGAGTTCATCCCAGAAGATGCTATGAAAAAACTTAAACCAAGTCACAATTGCTAGTTTTAAGGACAAGTACATATTTGTGCACGACATGAGTGACTTCCATTCATGTTAAATCTTTGTATTTCAATTCAAAAGCATTTCTTAAAATTACTTTTCATTTTTTATAAGTTCAAAATTATTTTGATTTTTGACAAATTCTAAACGTTTACTGGTATTGAAATTATACTTTTATTTGACAGTAATTATCTGTTCTTTATCTCCCCCATCAACATCACTCATGTTTGTGAGACCTATTACAGGTAAAATGGAAAAAAATAAAAATTTTAACATGTGTTCCGATTGACCCCTATCAGCGGGGTGATTCGGAACACCCATAATTTCCTATATATTTCAATAATAACTGCTCAAAATGTTTTTTCTTTGCTTGGAATATCAAAAGCAAAGCAAGACCGAAGTTTTTATCCAGAAAATCAAACTTGAAAAAAATCTTTTAACTGCTTTTTTTGCAATCAAAGCTGAAAAGTGTTCCGATTAACCCCATTTTACGGTAATTAATATTTCTTAGAATTCTAGTTAAATTATTTGTATAAAACAACAGTTATCAACGGTTTATTTATTACAATATCGTATTTTTAAAATTTTTATTACTTTGAGTACAAAAACGTATACCGAACAAAATATACATGCATTTGCTATTTTAAATGGGAAAATCGAGCAAGTAGTTCAATATGTTAAGCTATATTTAAAAACAGTAATAATAAGTTTTCTCAGTTAGTTATAGTTTAAAAAATAATCGACAGTTCACAGAATGAGTTGTGAATAAAACGTAAAAGTATGCTTTGTATACTTTGCACAAATAAGAACTTGGTACTTTTAACAGATATTTACAGTTTTGTTTTTACAATTTGACTTTGGAATCTGTCTTGTTTGCATTTAATTTGCGGTTGTCTGTCGTTTCCATTTGTTGCGTCACACACTAGAGTTTGCTACCTATATTTATTAATTTATTTATTTTTAATGAGAAAGAACAAAATTTTCTCATGATTTTTCAATCAAGTCTTGAAGTGGTGCCTACTAGCAAATTTTTCAGTTATAGTTTTACATAAAACCTAATAATAGATTGCCATCAAGGTGCAAAATATTACGTAAAAGCTGCTCCTATTTTATGTCAAAGCGTAAAAAGCTCATCATTCCATGAACTTAGTTTCTTAGCAATGCATTCTGGAAAAAATATGATCTGCATTCCTTTGGCCCCAAACTATGAAGTTGGAGGTTTTTTGCAAGAAATATTTTAGGTATGTCAAAATTGATATGAAAATATTTATTTCTTCCAATGTTACTTATTAGTACTCCAGATCAGTGATTTACGGTGCGTGTGCTCTTACGTTACGTCTTTTCGCTTTACTTCAATGATATTTAGCAGCCGATATGTTTCATCTTCCGTGCATTTCCTTATGTACTTCAATATCAATTTCTTTATAACAAGAATAAAAACACGTAAAGGACTGTTGTGGATAATACTGCGTTTAGTATTGGGTGTTGGCCCCTTCATTCCTTCAAAAATCGTATCTTTTGTTCCAATGTGAAAGAAGTTCAAAACTCTCTCCTCTTTGTCAAATTACTATTTTCTCACTTTAAATGTTATTGTTGATTTAATTTTAAAATTTCTATCCGTACGTGTATTTTTTTCCCGAATCATTTTTTTTAAAGTTCAATATGTTTTCATAATTTCTGCGATGAGAAAGAACAGCGTTTACAAGGTAGTAATCTTTACTTTCCACCCGTAATCTTTACTTTCAACTTCTCAAAGTAAAACAGTTTCATCATTACCATGACCTTCTAAATATTTCATACATAATTGTTTTGAATATTTTATAGCTTCCTGGACAGTCTGATTACGGAAGTATTTCTTATATACAGAATAAAATATTTCCCTTGTAATTTTTTTATCGCGTTCAAACGTAGCCTGAGTTTCAAACCACCAATCATAATGCTCAAAACCAGCCGATCAAAATGCTTATGTTTCAGTCCAAGGGAATTGGCTAGGAGACCCCCCCCCCCCCCGCCCACCATTTCTAATTTTTCAAGGGGGGGGGAATTGGGTGCGTGCTGAATGAAAATTTTATCTGAAAACAACACCGAATTATATGTAAAAACATAAATTCAAATTTGGAGGGAGGGGCTATTGCCCCCCCCCCCAACCCCTCTCCTGCTAAATTACTGCCTATGTATTCCATTTCAGAAATTCTTAGGTGAGGAAGAAATATGTTACAGTTGCTGACCAGAAAATGTACGTTTTTAGTCATTAGTGCCTCAATATTTCTCGAGGGTCATATTGACCCTCACCGCGGTTCTAGGTATAAGTGCTAATAACTAAAAAAATAATAATGCCAAAAATTTTTAAATCTGGAAAAACACTCTTCCCCTCAAATAATTAAAAGTCATAAAAAGAATTGTTTCTTCGATTCATACTTTTCGCGTAGTGGTAAATTGAACTTCGCTTTGGGTCAAATTGACCCCTTCCGCGGTTCTAGTGTTAAATGTCAATACAATTCAGTTGCATCAGAGCACTTCCTTCGTTCTTGATGGAGGTGCCATTAGTTCACCAATTACCATGGTTCGCTTCTGCAACATTTGGAGATGTTGCAAGTAAATATGAATCATTTGTGAACAAAAGATATGGAAAAGTGACCAGTGTTCGATAGGTATAAGAAACCCAACATAAAAGATATGGAGCACAGATTGCGCAAAAAGCAGTCATCAGTTGAAATAATATTCGTTGAAAATTCACCAATAGTTATGAAAAAAGACAAATTTCTTTCCAACTCTGTAAACAAACAATGTTTTGTCAAGATACTGGCTAGTTGTTTTGAAAGGAAAGGTCATTCTGTGATACAAGCGGAAGGTGATGCAGACACGGTGATAGTTAATGAAGCTTTAAAACTAGCCCAGCACCAACATGTGACAGTAGTTGCGGGTGATACAGATATTTTAATTCTTTTACTGTATCATTTGTCTAAGAATATTTTAATGCAGTCTGCCACAAGTTTTTATAAAATTCATGACATCCAAGCGATTAAAATATCAATCGGAGAGAAAGCTTGCGAAACTTTACCTTTTGGTCACGCATTGACAGGGTGTGACACCACCAGTGCCTTAGTTGGCGAAACTAAGTTCTCTGTTTTTAAAAATGTAATAAAATCTGGCACTCTAAGCGATTGAGCTTGCAATTCTGGATCATTGAAGGATGTTACGAAAGAATATTTGGTCGAAATTGGTTGTAAGATAATTGTGTCAATATATGGAGGTAACATTGACACTTAAATGCACTTCGCTACGACCAATACCTTAAGAAAATAGTTTCAGCTAAATAAGAATTTGAAATTGCTCGCTTGCCTCCAACACAAAATGCAGCAAAATATCATTTAAATCGAGTACATTTGCAGTGCTTCATTTGGAAAAACCTTGAACTACAAACTCCTGATCCCTCACTTTGGGGTTGGTAGATGGAGAATTTCAGCCGATATCGACAGACGTGAGTACCGCACCAGATAAACTCTTAAACATAATTAAATGTACCTGCCAAAGTACACTAGTAGAACCATGTAACACTACAAAATGTACATGTCGACGATATGGACTTCCATGTTTTGTAGTTTGTAGAAACTTGTGGAAAGAACTGCACAAACAGAGACATTTTGGATTTTGATACTGATGATGATGATATTTCCTTTTTAATTATGTAAATACTTTATTTTGTGAAAACTTTTTTAATTGCATGTTTTTTTATGCTTTTAATTTCGGAAATTGTTTAATCATTCAATTAAACTTTTAAAGAAAAAGTATTTGTTTAATCTTGATAAAGATGTACTTGGAGGCAAAGTTATTCACAGTTTTTATGCTTCTTTAATAAATAATGTTTTTAACACAATAAAAGATTTTAGTGCTTTGGCCTCCATTTAATTATTTTCATTTATTAGTCTAAACCAAAATCATTATTCTTTTTCAATAAGAAATATCCTTTCAATTAATACCATATAATGATATGTTTTGTTTTCAAAAAATCTACTCTTTTCCAAGATGGCGACTAAAAAGCATTTCCCGCTACCGTACGGATATATATTTTTAGACTGCTCACTTTACCTTAAATATTAGATATTATTTTCAATTTCAGCATGAAATTTCCTTTCATTTGATACCACTTACGATTTTTTGTTATTATGTTTTTTTCACGATTTTCAAGATGGCGGCCAATAAAACCGCATTTCGAGTGACATTAAAGGTGTATATTTTTATTATCTTCACTTTACTTTAAATATTCAATGTTTCATTCCTTTTCAGCTTGAAATTTCCTTTTATTTGATACCATACATAATTTTTTAGAATTTTTGAAATTTTTTCATGATTTTTTAAGATGGCGGCCAAAAAAAAACATATTTGTCCCACCAGTACGGATGTATACTTTTAGTATGTTCATTAGGAGCCTGTTACCTATCATAGCCACCAGGTTTCGTTTCTGTTGCAATTTGTTCGACCCCAAGGTGTTTTTTGGCTTACCTATTTCTACTGCACTACATTTTGAAAAAGCGACATTAGTGTTAGCGTTTCCCATGCAGTAGTAAAAAATAGGGTTAATTAAGTGAAAAAATATTTAAAAAAAATGATCAATGCATTGAAAATGAAATAACAGTAACAAATATAAATCAGTGGTTCTCAACCTTTTCTCAGCTAACGCCCCCTTTACGAGTGAAATTTTTTCCATCGCCCCCTTTATTTTTAAGGTGAGGGGGTGTGCGAAACGAGGTTTAAAGTTTAAAATATTTTCCTTCCAAAATTTTACAAAACAGTTAAAAAAGATATTTTTCCTCATTAGTCATTATTAGAATTAAAATGACGAACATAGAAATAAAAAAACAAATCTAGGATTAAAAATATTTGTTTTTAAAAGAATAATAATAAAATAAAATGAAATAGAATAGAAATAAACAAGCGAAAAAAATTGCTACTCAAAAAAGGAAGGAAGCAATCAGATGCAATAAAAATCAACACGCAAAGCATTTTTGTCTCATTCAAAATATGAAAGGACCATTAAAAAATATATGTTAGTTAGATATTTGTTCTTGGTGGTTTAAAGCCAGTTTCCTCACGGTCGGTTTAATATTTTTTATAAAGTGAAGGCGCAAGTCATCCTCATTCGATGAGGTAGGAAGAGGGAAAGACGATTAAAAAAAATTTTGGTGATAGCTCACAGTCTAGGATAAAGGCTACTAATGTCTCCTTGCAACCGAAATCCTGTAAGATTGTTAACATTCTAGAAACCAGATTTTCATGTTTCAGTAGTTGAAAGTTCCACCAATTCTTACTGATACCGAACATCTGCGGTCTCAATATTTTCAAAAGGGTTCATGGCCCATTGAGGAACGCTCGGAGACAAAAATATCATCAAAACGCTCAGAGAAGTCTTTGTGCAAAGACTGAAGATGTTGGCAAAAACGTGAGCATCATCGAAGTAGACTTCACTAAAAATAATCCATGAAAGTAAATTAACATTTTCAACGCTGACCTCATGACAATGGTAACCACCATCGGGCTGAAAAAATGTTTGTTGTCTAACTTGCCAATTCCACTCAATTTTTAATGTAGAAAAAGGGGGGAAAATTTAAAAATTGTTTTTTAAATATTCAATTGTGAAATTTTAAAGTTCTCCCAAAGAGGACAGCCGCCCGCTACGTGAACCTGTTGCCGTCCTTCCAAGAGTTCATGCGTTCCCAACGTGTTAATGAAGTGAGCACAAGCCAAAGTTAAAAGAGTTCAAACAAAACAGTCAAAATGAGCGGCACTGTAAGCATTGCAAATACTATTGCAAGGTAAAAATTTCGAAAAATAACCAAACCGAGGAAAATAGCCAAATTTCACGAATGTCCAGCCCATCGAGATATTTTGGATATCTTTAAAGTAGACTTACATTCTCATAGATACTAAACTAACTTATGAGAACATGGTGAAAGAAAATTACGAAAGCAAAAAACAAAATCGATGACGTTTAATGTTCTGCCTAAAACGGTATTTGTGGGAGGCACTCAAATGCAATTGTGAAACTTTTTTGCAGTATTTTGAATCCTCCATTAAATTTCGGCAATAGACATTGAAATCTGGTATCCTAAACGGATAATTGTTCAGTCTGAAAACCAGTTTCGTCTATCAACAATTAAAATAGGCGACTGAAACTTGAGAACTTAATTTGACCATTTTCACCTGCAAATGCAGGACGGTATTTTTTCATGTATGATAATTACTAAAAAAATGCGTTATTAAAACTACTCAACAGCTACTAGAGAGTAAATTGCTATGCTAAAAATAATAAACCAACAGTTCAGCTAAAAATAACCAAAACGTGGGGGGGGGGGGGGGGTAATGCTGGAATTTTAGTTATGTGTGATCAAAATTAGCCAAAGTGGCTAATATTAGACAAAACCATGCAAACCTGATTGCAAATGCAATTTATTGTAACGATTCTTCATTAGGTAAAGCTGGACCACGGAGAGATGGCGGGTCACCTTGAAGTGGAAACTGACCGCTTTATTTTATTATAGGTAGCGTGAGTGAACAAGCAGGAAGTAAAAATTCTTATGTACGAGTAAGTAAAAAATAAATTTTGACGCTGATTCTTCCTATTTCAAAATGAAAGAGATCCGTTTCCGCTTCAAAGTCATCTGACAGCTTTCCGTGGTCAATCTACGACGTGCTCTCTCAATATTGTCGGACGCAAAAGATCACTAAAAAGTCAAATCGCTGCAAAAAAAAAAGAGAAAAAAAAAGATAAGCAAAAAAGCTAAACTATTTTAATAAAAAACTGTCACCTCCGAAAAACACAAGGAAATAAGTTTAAAGATTCCAGAGCTCATAAGTTTATTTTTTTTATCGTAGGCACAATTAGTTGGATTCTTATTTAATGCAAACTTTAATTATGATTTTTATAATTAAAATAAATTCTAATACATTTATTGTCATCTGACTCCCAAATTTTCCCACCGCCCCCCTATCGCCCAAAATATACCCACCGCCCCCCTACTGCCCAAAACCTGTTCACCGCCCCTCAGCACCTTCCCACCGCCCACAGGGGGGCGGTACCGTCCCCGTTGAGAACCACTGATATAAATGAAATAATCCTAAACTGAGAAAAGCGAGTCAAAATAACAGTAAAATCAACAATCAAATAAAAAGATTAAAAGCAAATCTTCCGTTAGAAAAGTATAGACAATGTCTTTTGTTTATCCGATTTGTAGCACTCTCTATATAGTTACTTTCAGTTCCCTATATACCGTACTGTTTTAATTTTTGTGTTACTCACCCATTGATTTTATGTATTGTAAAAGTATTTTATGTTGAATAATACAGCTTTATATATATATATATATATATATATATATATATATATATACATATAATACACAGTAAAAATTCAGTTCTTTATATTAGTTAGGGTAATATATAGTTAAACATTTCTTTCAAGCAGTTTCAAGGTTGTTTAAAAATGTCTGAAGAAATTTTGTATGTTAAAAAGAAATTCGAATGCATATCCTTTTCCACAACCCAAAATTTCAACTTAGGGGAGTTGTCTTGAAATGCATCTCTCATGCCAGTCAAGACTACTGCAGTGATTTCCAACCTGTGGGCGATTGCCCCCAAAGGGGTAATCGAACTCTTCAGGGGGCAACTGTAAAACTTGAGACTAGAAAAAAAAATGGATATAAACCTATGGATATAAAAAAAATAAACCCAAAAAAATGGTGGCCACTTTGGCATTGTTGCTAGCCGCTTTGAACCAAGTTCCAAAATTGTAATCCCATTTCACTTCATTCTGCATGTAGTAATATTGCACTATGTACTTACATATATCTTAACCAAACTCCTATACATAAAAGAAAAAATGTTTTTTAAAAAATTAAACCTTTCCTGAAAAGAAAATTTTTTATTTCAAAATCCGAATAATAAGACATTATGTAAATAAAACAAGAACTAAACCCACCTGCATACTTGAATTTTTGCTGATTAATCATAAATTTGTCATATTTGACTATTTTTCCAACAAACTTTCATTTCAAATTTGTATTTTAATGTTTTGTACAGCTGATGGGTCGATTTTCTCTCCAAGTTAACATTGGCCAGTGATGATGCTAATGGCCATTTTCTTTTCTTAATCGGCACAACCCAGACAGCCACATATCTCCAAATCACATTCTGTAGCTATCTAATGGATATCTAGGAAAATTTCAACTTTATCTAGTAGCTATCCATGGCACATCTAAATATCCAAGAGAATATCCACCAGAGGTAAAAAGGTTGCAGCATCTGGATATCCAAGCGACGTCTGGATATCGCGACCTCTCTTGGATAGCTCATAGGTATGGAATAGAGGTTTTGGATAGCTGTTAGATATACACTGGATAGCTCTCATACGTGTATTAGATATTAAATCCAGATAGCTCTTGGATATTCTATAGTTGGGAAATAGATATACATTTTAATGCTCTTATATATCTGTGAGCTATCCAAAACGATGTTTTTTGGATTTAATGTTGCTTTAAATGTATTTTAAAGCTGTAAGCAAATTTTCAGGTTTAAAAATCGCATTTTTTGTATTAAAAAACCAAGTTAGTTAGAAATATCTGAATATCAAGAGTAAAAGTGTTGATATTTATAACAACTCATTTTTTAATACAAAAAATATGATTTTTGAACCTGTAAATTTTGTTACAGCTTTAAAATAAATTAAAAATTAGTATAATTAGTTATTCACAGTACATTCTTACCAGAAATTTTTATTTCATCATTATAATGAGGGTTTTTTAGTATATTTAAAGATGTAAAAAAATTACAGGTTCAAAAATCTTTTTGAATTGATAAATAACTTTTTTTTGATATGAAAAGCAATTTTCAAACCTGTAATTTTGTATACAAGTTTTTGCAATAGCTATCAATCACAGTTTTTTTCACCAAAGGGATAGGTTTTAATTAATTTTTTACTAATAAATGATTTTTTATTACATATATTTCAGATGTTCCCCATAACATCCCCTTCCCACTCCCCAAAAATGTATTATTTTATTGATTAATTTTAAAATTATCTTACTCTTGCTTTCTTGTATCAGAATTAAATAAGTTTTAAACATTTTCAAATACTTCTTAACTTAAACAGAGCAGTTTTATTCAACTTTCTTTCTTCACGTGTACATGATTAAAGATGTGTGGTGTACTTCTATGTGTATATACATTATACATAGTCCAATCTAAATAAAACAGAAAAGTGGAATAGCAAAATTTTTTATTTTTATACAGTGAAGCATCGTTTATACGTTTTTTAAGAGACTGCATGAAAAAACGTACAAATCAATGTTAATATGAATTGCAATCTGCCGGGACATATTGAAAAAACGTATAAAACAGAAACTTACAAACGGTGCTTCACTGTATCTAATGTGTTACTATCGTTAATGTATACCCTCTGTACATGATTCCTTCTGTTTTTTCTTACAAATACGCACATGACATTTATTCTTATTTAAAAAAAATCAAGAGTACCTTTTAAATACAGTCTAGCCCGCGTAATAGAATAGCCCTTTTGCCACAAAAAAAAAAATATATATTCTACTAAGCGGCATATTCCATTATCTGGGATCAAAATAATGTATAACATTGAAAATGTATTATAGTATTATTCCG
>JAXGGA010022775.1:0-14463 GCA_038373865.1 Uloborus plumipes
CTTTTTTTTTTTATATTTCTATCAATTTCAGTAACAAAAGTAGTACTTTTTGACTGAAGGAAACTCCCCCATTGCGATACAGTTTCTTTTTGGGTTTCAAACGTCGAGTCCCTCTTTCAAATTGGCAAGCTACCAACGTCTAGCTTCATGTTGCTCCACCAATCCGGACCTGCTCACCGTACTCTTCAGGGGGCCCATGCAGCTCATGGTGGCGCAGTCTCAAGGGCGGATCCAGCTTCTAGCTAAGGAGGGGGTCATTTTCGGAAAGGGGGGGTCAAAGTGCAATTTTTGGGCGAAAATGGGGGGTTTTGACAATTTTTTCGTAATATAAGTGTCAAAAATGCAATTTTTTGCTATATTTTGTCGGTTAAGGGGGGGGTCATGACCCCCATGACCCCCCCTCTGGATCCGCGCCTGCGCAGTCTCCACCATCACCATTTGGCTTTCGATGGAAAATCTGTTGAACTACGATCCAAACAAATGAAAGAACTGCACGAACTGTTATTTAACAGTTCTAACAGCTATTAAAACGTTTAAAGAGAAAGAATGCCTTTTGTTCAACTCTTTATTTGGCTTTATTAACCATATTACCTTCTTAATTTTCTTGTATTAGCCCTTAATTAGCCACTTATTAGCACCTTATTTATTTACTCTTATTAAAAAATGTAGCACTCACTAAAAAGTATCTTCATTATTTGCCTTTATTAACATTTTATTACTCACGTGTTAATGCCCTTTTTATTTGTCCTTATTTGTGGTTACTGCTGTCTTGTGGTCTGCTTTGGCTATACTACGCTGCAAGGTTTCTTGACACTGGCGTCGTGACGTCAGCCAATGAAAAACGAACTAGATAAAACGTCACAACCTACTTGGCGAATTAGAGGAGATCCTTAACTGCTTCTGAGCTCTTATTGGCTCCGCGCATAGTGACGTTAGGGCTCAAGTTAAGTTGCCTTATTGTATAGCAAGCTGGCAACTTGGGGTGCGCTGCTTCCCTTTTTTAACTATTACGGTCATTTGGTGCGAAGTCCGAATTCCACAGTACACACATATGCCACAGGGACCCGTTTATGAGGTAGACAACCGCTCACAGCACAATAACAACACATTCTCACAAAGAAAGGACAAGTCCAAGAGAGAGAAAATACAAAATACATCTATGACCGAGCAGGGATTCAAACGCGGGACCTCTCTGACCACTAGACAAGATGACTGACTACTTACCCTCATTAATATTTTACTTTCTGATAATAAGAGACAGCGACGTACGCAGACAAATTATTTCAGGGGGGGGGCTCTGAACCGAGACTCTTTGAAAGGAGGGGGAGGGTCACCTAATAAATTGTAGCTAAGATAAGTAAATGCTTCAAATTTCTGATATCAATGATAATTTCAGGTGAAGAAAATACTACATTACGAAGTATATTTTTATGATTGTAATTGTTGTTGAGAAATAAAGCGTTTTGATGGAAATAGAAAATGACAAACTTGAAATTTGAAAATTTTTCTTTATTGAAGAAGGTGTTCCTTAAACAAGTGCATGCAAAATGTTTGCAAAAATGAGCTTTAATTACATTAATTTTGCCATTTAGTTTACTATATTCCTAACATTGGGTTTCAATCACTTATGTGTTGTAATGTATTTAACACGATTAGATGAATGAACAAGCATTAAACGGTGTTTGTGAAGCATATTTGGAATAAATGTCAACAAAATTGAACTATAGGTACGAAACCATACACGTCACATACAGTAAAATGGAGAGATAAACAGAAAAGAAAAAAAGAGGAGATTTACCTTTTTTCTCTTTCTTTTAATTTTGCCCCATACTTAATTTTCTTTTCAAAAATAATTCTCATGCCCTGATTTCAACAAGAAAGAAAAAATGAATAAATAAAAATAAACAAACGATTTCAGCTTAAATTTAAAAAATTTGTTTGGAAAATTTCGGAGGGGGCTGCAGCCCTATCAGCCCATTCGCCGAGTACGCCACTGATAAGATACTTAAAGAGTCCCATCAGAGAAAAACATAGTGTTTTAAATTAGCTATTATGCAAATTAGTCTAATATGACTTTAAAATGTCTGCTAAAAAAGCTGCAATCAGACTTTTTATGAATATTTGTAACATGAAATTTCTTTTCTTTGGTAGAAACACCTGTGGACTTCAGAAGAACGGCCACAACATTCTGGAAACTTCCTTTTTACCACTGAGCAATGCGTCTGAGTGCTCGAGAACGCGAAAGCCTACTTGTGCATCAAGCAGGCTACTTGGCTCAGAAGCGGCTTGCAAGAGGTTGTCGATTAAACTATCCAGAAACTGTTGCACTAATTGCTTGCCAGGTAAATGTACCTGTCTTTTCAACTTCTTCATACCAAAAACTCTTTGTGTACCGTAACATTTAATTCATTTAGTAGTAAAAACTATCAAATAGTTACTTTTAAGAGAGTAGTTAAAGTTTATCAACTTTTAATTAAATGGTAAACAGAAGAGTAATAAAAATGACAATAATACTCGTAAAGATGCAATTTACAGGTAATTCTGCTGAATTACAGGAAACAGAAATGTTTCTCCAAAAGTTAAACATAATTACCAAAAAAAGAAATCATTAAAAAATGCATTAAAATACTTAACTCAGTTTAAGGCACCTTTAACAAATCGTTGATTTAATGTTAAGGGCAAAATTGCTTTTGATTCTACAACTAATGGATGAAAGTTTGCGTTGTAATGGCACATCGTTTGAATATCGGTTTCAACTATCTGTACCATACACGAAATGATCCCCAACTTTTCAAGTATTAAGGTTACATTATTTAAAAACTAGTATTTTTGTATATAATCTTTGATATCTTTGACAATTGACAATGAACAACTATCTGTAGAAGTCGTGAGAAAGTTTAATCAATCTGCAAAGTTCGATCATTTGTTATGCTTTAACTTTTGTTAGATGATGTGCCAACGAACATCATCCGAACATGGATAAAGCGAACCATTGGAAAACGAAAAGTTAAAAACACAACGTTGTTGTTAATTTTTATGTATCCATAATAATTTAAGAATGCATTAGCCGGAAGTATACAGTTATGGTACGTTGATTTTTAGCGCTAACCATTAAATTTTTTCTCTTTGTAGATTCAGGAATTTGCCCGGAATGGAGATACAGTGGCAATATTGATGAACAAAGGCCGATTACTTCTGGGTGAGTGCTGAGAATCTTATTTTTAACTCGAAGTATGCGAGTTCAGGTAATGGGTTACGAATTTTGTGAAACATTAGTATTATTCAGAGCAGTAGACGTTTATACTGGGTCATTTGATAAAACCTTTATACTGTAGGTGTTTTTTGAGCAATGACATACTGCTACTTCTTTTTAGTTTTGACCGTCACGGTTGTGTGGTTCCTTTTTCAGATTGAACTCGGAGCCTGCCATCCGGTGGGTGGACGGTGCTCCAACTCCTCGGACGTCTATCGGATATTGTTGTATGCCCTCTACCTCCACTCCTCTTGGTGGTGGCGTCCATGCCCTGTACGCACACAGCACACTCCTAGACACAAAAACACGTCTACACACAGACATGCACACCTAGAGCAGTTCATGGTTGCGGAAAACATTTATTAAATTTAAGATGTCAATTTTTTTTTTTTAAATCCAATTGATCGCATCTGAAAGGTTCTCCGCTAGCTAAGTTGTCATGATTTTTTAAAAATTGTCTGGCAAAATTGAGAGAGCATCATAGTAAGCTCTATCTACATCATACGCTATGTCCACACTGATGCTTTTCCCCATTACTTTTCGATTACGGATAGTAATAATAATTATACACGATATGGGAGGAGATTCAGGCGAAACAATGATGGATTAGTCAAGGCGTTATATAAAGGTAATCATTTCGATTTAGAGCGTAGAATTTCCGTACGAGACACAGTCTGCTTACGACTAACAATAAGACATTATTGTTACACAACTTTTGGGATGATTTTACGATTTTTTTCTTCTTCTTTTTCGTATTAACAACATTGGCGGAATCAAAATTCATGTCAAAAATTACTTTTATTCCATTGATATCTATTTCAGGTCGTCAACAGTTAATGAAAGGAGTTGGGGATCTTATACACGAAGTGCAAGTAGAGGCAACGTTTCCCGATGGCACAAAACTGGTATGTACGCAGAAAATGTTCGTCGTTGGCAGTTGGGGCCTGGCTCCACATCAGCAGAAAACCGACCGAAACCGAAAGCAAAACCCGAAAATCTGGGTACTTTCCATTTCCTTTAAATTCAAATCCGGGTACTTTGAATTTAAAGGAAATGGAAAGTACCCAGATTTTCGGTTTCTGCCTTCGGTTTCGGTCGGTTTTCTGCTAATGTGGAGTCCGGCCCGTACAGAACCGAGTATGGTTAACAAAAGGATTATTGTACCATTTTTTATCTTGATAAAATTTAGTAGGCACTCTGCATCAATATTCTGTTCTGCCAACTGGTTCTATTTTTTCTTTAAAAATTTTATTCCTGAGATAGAGGAGGGTTGGGATGAATGGGACAAATTTCATGTTTTAATTAATATTCGAAAAATTCTACATTTTTCAGAAACTTAACAAGTTTTATACAAACATTTGAACTATTTGTTACACATAAATAAATGAATTCAGTCAATTTGCTATCATTTTACATTGCTAAAATATTTTTTATGAGTGCATGTATTCTGTCCCATTCATCCCCATAAAGGGGACAACATTGGGGATGAATGGGACAAGTGAAGAAAATGGCTAGAAAAAAAAGTTTAATGTTTGGTCTTCTGTTTTTTTGCTTTTTCCATTGCTTGTTTCTCAATAGCTTCTTTTTTTCCTGTTTCCAACATTTGGATTTGGAGCATATTAGGATTCTATTCTAAATCAGCGTTCTGCTTAGCTTCTTTCCCATATCTGCCTAAAGTCGACTTGGACATATTAAATGCGTCTGCAACTGTTCTTACAGGCATTCCCTTCAAGACAACCTCATTAACGGCTTCTTTAATCGTTGATGAGGCGCCCCTTATTCGTTCCGTTTTCTTTTTCCAATTCCGTGGCATCCAACAAAAAGAAGTTAAATTAATTTTTAAAAACCACGGTTACAAAATGCTGGTAGCTGTTTTTATTTATAGATATTTTAAAACAAAAGGATTAACTGCAATTAAAGCTGTTACCTATTCTAAGTTAAAAATTTATGATGTGAATATAAAATAAATTGCCATGATCAGATTTCAATAGGCTTAATTAACAATGTAGTTGAGTAGTTTCAACATTTTGTCAATGTAGTTTAAGAGTTATAATTTCTCATATACCAAATTTTATTTCATAAAAAGTAAGAAAATAATTTAATGTGTTGAACATTGCAAGTTTCTGATGGGAAGGTTTGAAATCAGAAAATGCGGTGATTAATGGAACCGTCTCATTCATCCCCCAAACTGTTGTCCCATTCATCCCCATACCCCCATATTTATTTACATCAAAAAGTAGGCATGGAAAATAAATATGGATTTTCTCCATTTCAGTTTGAAATCATAGTAAAATAAGTATATTTTCAACATGATATAACATTATTTACTTTGAGTGCAGTCTTTTTTAGTAAACACTGGAGTAATTTTAACAAAAAAACTTACTTTTGGTATGGGAAAATAAGCTTTGCGGTCTTGTTTACACCAACATGGAAGCAAATGCTTTGAAACACAATTTAATAAGTGGTACAGGTGCTGATATCTGTTAGGTAAAATATCAAAAATTTAAAGTTAATTTTAGGTATAAAAAATTCAGTTGTCCCATTCATCCCATGTCTCATTCATCCCCATCCTCCCCTATAGAATTTTTTTTTTTTTCTGCTTCAAGGATAAGTAAAACTTGGCATTTTTGATTATTTTTCTTCCATTTAAACTAACAAAAAATTATTTTTTGCTGAATAGGATATTTTCTATGTATTTAAATGAAAAGAAAACCCACTTTTAGCGTACAATTTGCTTTAGAGTATACATTTTGATGGAAGATTTCAGTAAAAATAAAAATCAATTTTACAAAAAATCCTGCCATGATAGAATTTTTTCGTTGTTTTACCTGAAATCAACACCAAAGTTAAATAAAATTCAAACATTACTTCTCTTGTATTTTTCATCGCAGGCATGTGTTATCTCAGAAGAATTTTTTTCGCATGGTTCGAATCTAATAGTTAAGATACCTGCCAAAAAAATTGTCTATATCTTTTTTTTTTCTTTCTTCTTTTTTCACATTTTCGTATGTTAAAAATATTTCATCCATTTTAAATGTTGCAAACAAAGAAATTCTTACTGATTTTAGAATCGTTATCAATCTATTAACCCCATCTCGGTCATTTTTTTTATTTCCTTTCCTCCTCGTAGGTTACTGTATCACATCCAATATGCCGAGAACATGGAGACCTATCATTGGCATTAGAAGGGAGCTTTTTACCAGTGCCTGATACCAAGATTTTCATAAAAGTATGCTTAAAAATTCAGTATTCACTCATTTTGAATTTAAGTACATGTTAGCAGGAATATTTAAAATGATCTTCATTTTATCTACTGTACGGATGTTAAGTAAGAAAACGTTGCAGAGAGTGATTTTAACCCCGGAATCACCGACTTGGTAATCCTTCCTGACTTGGCCGAAAAACGAGTATCAACTCGTAGTATATTTCTTGAGGTTACGTTACAGTAACTTCAAATATTTCTTCTTATATTTGTTTAATCCAATGAAAAGCAGATTTAAGCAACTTTTTATCGGGTCTTTATCAAAATAAGAATGCGGAACAATATAATATAACTGAGACTTAGGAAATGCTTGTTACTGGGTCTTAGTATTTCTTGCAGATATATAGTACTCCAATATCAATTTATTCTATTATAGTATGTTGACATAGAATTACGTTATTGCATATGTTGTACATCTAAATATCATACATATTTCGATTAAAGCTAAGATTTGATAAGATTTGTCTCAAACTAAATTTATGTGGATGGTACAAAAACACCTTCGTTCGTTTTGAAACAACTTGTACAAACTTCGTAGTTGCCGAACTTCATTAAAATTTTCAAATGAAAGTTGAGCCATTTAGTGATTAATTTTTCATTTATTTCATAGGAAACTTTGCTTTTACTATTGCTAACTGATTATATTAAGATCTCCATAAGAAATGAATCCAAACAAAATTGCAAAAACTCTAACTTATACCGTAAATCAGGGTTACTTGGACCCAGAAGAGGGCTACTTGAGCCCACAGTAAAATGATAAAATCTGGGTTTGGTACTAGCATTAGAGACTGCAGAGGGCTTCTACCTAGTGGAGAAACGAGGAACTACGTGCAAGTCTTCAACTAGTAGGTACCAAACCTAGATTTTATCATTTTATTGTAGTGGGCGCAAGTAACCCCCTAGGGTCCAAGTAACCCTGATTTACGGTACCTTTGTTTTTGCATAGTTTATTCAACAACATAATCAGTTGCACTTCTAGCAAAAGCTATACTACTCTGCAACGTTTCTGGACAACAACGTCGTGACGTCAGCGTGACGTTAGCCTATGAAAAACGAGCTAGATAAAACGTCACAGCCTACTTGGCGAATTAGAGGAGATCGCTGACTGCTTGTGAGCTCTTATTGGCTCCGCCCGTAGTGACGTTCAGTGTCAAGTTAAGTTGCTTTCTAGTATAGATGGTCCTTTACAACGGCCTTCCCGTCTGCCTCAAAATCTTTGGTTCGACTCTACACATCCAAAAGGGGCTTCTATTAAGTTATTATTCAATTAAGTTGTATAAACGGAATTTTGGTTGTTGTGTTGCTGTTACATATTATCTTAAGAGTAAATTGCATTGCTTTAACTTCAGCGAATAAAAAGCGTTTCCATTTTATTTCAGGAAGAATTTTCTGATAAAAATGAGCCTCAGTCAATGAGAAGAATTCCTCCTGGGGCTGTATTGCCCAAAAGCAATGGCGGTCCCATATCTCTGAACGAGGGAAGGAGTAGGATTGCCATCCAAGTGACTAATATGTGTGACAGGCCCATTCAGGTAAGAATTTCTATAATACATGATATGACTTTTGCATTGATTATGGCGTAGTTTCTCCAAAACATCAACCTTTCAGGCAAGATTCAGCGAGCAGTATTTTTTTTTTTTTTTGAAATTCTGCATTTGCATTGAAAAGGCAGATCCGAGGATCAAAAAATAAGTCTCAAGTGTCGCAATGTAGAATGATTTTTTTTTTTTTTTGGAAAAATGTAAACTGATAAAAAGTAATAAACACTTAACAGTATCTATATACATAACTACTTTTGTATGTATGTATGTATGTATGTCCGGGGTAATCTTCAAAACTACTGGACCGATTTTAATCATTTTTTCACCGTAGATAGCTACATGAACAGGAATCAGGATAGGCTATAATTTATTTCTAAAAAACTTAGTTTCAAAAAGTTATTATTAAAAAAAACAGAAAATTTCATGTAGTTTTCCTATTAAGTGATTAAATTTTCAGTCCATTATTGCAAAAATTTGTTGCCTTGCAACAACAATATTAATAGTGATCATAATGAAAATTTTGAACCAAGGCTTCTCTGGAGTAAGTATGAAATTTATTACTTTCTTAGGATTTTATATTCATCCATGCCAATAATCGATACCGGGTGTAATAAAACGAGAACTGATTTTGGCAACAGTTAGAAAATAGAAAGTGATTTTTTTGGAAAATCACACGGATAAAATAAATAACACACGGATTATTATAAATATTATAAATAACACGGATTTCACGTTCTCCTTCACACCCAGTTTATCTACCGCATGGTCACAAAAAATAACTTTGAGAAGTATGATTCTACTGATCTTACTTGAGAGTCATACTTATTTTCTGGCATTTGGCATGTTGCATTTAAACCCGTGCGACGCCGGGCACATCAGCTAGTCATTGCATAAAGCAGTGAGTAACCGCTCCGAAGCAAGGGCTGCATTCATCAGCATGGAATAGGAAAGTAACCGAGATGGCGGCAAAAATCCTCTTATAGGGCAAAGAGAGCCAAATTCTAATTTCACATTAGCTACCAGTTTTTTTGGCTCTCTTTGCTCAAAATTTTTACCTCCATCTCGGTTACTTTCCTATTCTATGCTGATGAGTGCATAATAAGCACGAAATTGCAGTCCATGGATGGAAATAACCGAGTTGGCGGTGTATTGCAAGACTCATTGCAGTCATAACTTGGGATGGTTTAACAACAACAATAATCTGTAATGATTCTTTTTTTTTTTTTTTTTGAAAATGACACAATCAAGGAGTCTTAAAGTAAGTGGGACTTTAGTACAATGTATAAGTAGCGTGTTTTTAAGAGCATACTTGCGACAATGGTGTTTTTGGCAACTAGCCTTCAGTCGCACAGAAACGTAAATGGAACTGCTTGGCGTTCCTGTGAATAGAGAGGCGATGCCCCCCCCCCCCAAACAATGGAAATAATTATTTCATTACTTCTTCACTGATAACTCATCAAATTTATGGTTTTTCAACAGGTTGGCAGTCATTACCACTTCATTGAAACGAACAAGCAGCTAGTTTTTGACAGAGCTATGTCGTACGGAATGAGACTGGTAAATTTCTAATTTAGTTTTCACAGAAAAAAAATTTTTTGTATCAAATATTAATGTACAAATTGAGTAAATGAAGAAATTTACTAACTTTCATCATAGTTGAAATTTATGGAGAATAAAATCAAATGAAATTGTCGAAACATTTAATTACATATTGTCATTCGAAAACTTAATTATTATGCTACGATTTGAAGTGATTGTTTCAAATGATAGGTTACCGAATGATTCCCTCCCACCTCCCCTCGATGGATTGGTTATGGTATGATTTTTTAAAATTATTGGTTTTTGAGAGACTCTTTCGAGTGACTTCATAGTTGAAAGATTGGTTATCAAGTCATTCTTTTGAAAGATTTTCAACTTGGCAGTGTTGGGTATTGAAGAATAATCAAGCGAAGGAATGACTATTCAATTCGTCGAAATAACGAAATTTTATAAATTCTGAAACTACATCATCTCATTATTCGACTATTATATCAGCAAGGAAATTAGTCAAAACATATTTTTCTATTTGCAATCAGCCCTCTTTAAACAGTGGTTCGTTAATGATATCATTCAATGCAAAATCCTTTTGAAATTCATTATTCCTATTCAAACCTAACAAAACCGGCTTATAAGTAATTTCGGAATGGTTAAACCCAGGGTTCGTTGTTTTCATGTTCTCATTTTTAGCCTACTTTCCCGTTAAAAATAAAAGAGACGAAAAAAGCATTAAAATTGGCTTAATGCATCTAAAAAATGTCGCCAAGTCCAAAAAATATCGCCAAGTCCAAAAAATATCGCCAAGTTCAAAAAATATCGCCAAGTAAAAAAAAGTCAAAAAGAAACAAAAAAATGAAATAAATATCGAAAAATTAAAAATTTGAAAGTAGGGTATTGAGATGGGGAATTTGTGTGTCGGTCTGTCGGTCGGTCTGTCGGTCTGTCGGTCTGTCGGTCTGTCTGTCCCCCCCTAATAACTTTTGAATGAACATTCCGATTTGGACGAACTTTTTTTTGTTGGAAAGATCTCGGCGAGTACAGCTCATTCCCATATTTGATTTTTTGATTTGAACAATTTTTGGTACAAATTTGAGCCGTTCAAACAACCGGTCCCGCGATACTAACTTTTGAATGAACAGTCCGATTTGAACAAACTTTTTTTTGTTCGAAAGATCTTTTCAAGGATACTTCATTCCCGTATCTACATTTTCGATTTGAACAATTTTTCGTTCAACATTGAACCGTTCAAACAAGCTCTCACCCCTAATAACTTTTGAGTGAACAGTCCAACTTAAACGAGCCCAAAAAATATCGCCAAGCCTAAAAAATATCGCCAAGTCCAAAAAATATCGCCAAGTCCAAAAAATATCGCCAAGTCCAAAAAATATCGCCAAGTCCAAAAATATCGCCAAGCCCAAAAAATATCGCCAAGTCCAAAAAATATCGCCAAGTCCAAAAAATATCGCCAAGTCCAAAAAATATCGCCAAGCCTAAAAAATATCGCCAAGTCCAAAAAATATCGCCAAGCCTAAAAAATATCGCCAAGTCCAAAAAATATCGCCAAGCCCAAAAAATATCGCCAAGTCCAAAAAATATCGCCAAGTCCAAAAAATATCGCCAAGTCCAAAAAATATCGCCAAGTCCAAAAAATATCGCCAAGTCCAAAAAATATCGCCAAGCCCAAAAAATATCGCCAAGTCCAAAAAATATCGCCAAGTCCAAAAAATATCGCCAAGCCTAAAAAATACCGCCAAGTCCAAAAAATATCGCCAAGCCCAAAAAATATCGCCAAGTCCAAAAAATATCGCCAAGCCCAAAAAATATCGCCAAGTCCAAAAAATATCGCCAAGCCCAAAAAATATCGCCAAGTCCAAAAAATATCGCCAAGCCCAAAAAATATCGCCAAGTCCAAAAAATATCGCCAAGCCCAAAAAATATCGCCAAGTCCAAAAAATATCGCCAAGCCCAAAAAATATCGCCAAGTTAAAAAAATAAAAAGGTAAAATGAATATCGAAAAATTAAAAATTTGAAAGTAGGGTATTGAGATGGGGAATTTGTGTGTCGGTCTGTGTGTCGGTCTGTCGGTCGGTCTGTCTGTCCCCCCCTAATAACTTTTGAATGAATATTCCGATTTGGACAAACTTTTTTTTGTTGGAAAGATCTCGGCGAGTACAGCTCATTCCCATATTTGATTTTTCGATTTGAACAATTTTTAGTTCAACTTTGAGCTGTTCAAACAACCTGTCCCGCGATGCTAACTTTTTAGTTAACAGTCCGATTGGAACAAACTTTTTTTTGTTCGAAAGATCTTTTCAAGGATACTTCATTCCTGTATCTACATTTTCGATTTGAACAATTTTTTGTTCAACATTGAACCGTTCAAGCAACCTTTCCCCCCTAATAACTTTTGAATGAACATTCCGATTTGAACAAACTTTGTTTTGTTGGATAGATCTCAGCGATTACAACTCATTCCCATATTTGATTTTTCGAGTTGAACAATTTTAGTTCAACATTGAACCGTTCAAGCAACCTTTCCCCCCTAATAACTTTTGAATGAACATTCCGATTTGAACAAACTTTTTTTTGTTGGAAAGATTTCGGCGAGTACAACTCATTCCCATATTTGATTTTTCGATTTGAACAATTTTTGGTTCAACTTTGAACCGTTCAAACAACCTATCCCGCGATGCTAACTTTTGAGTGAACAGTCCGATTTCAACAAACTTTTTTTTGTTCGAAAGATCTTATCAAGGATACTTCATTCCCGTATTTACATTTCCGAATTGAACAATTTTTCGTTCAACATTGAACCGCTCAAGCAAGCTGTCACCCCTAATAATTTTTGAGTGAACAGTCCGATTTAAATAAACTTTTTTTTTTGTTCGAAGGATCTCAGCAAGGATACTTCATTACAGTATTTAAATTTTCAATTTGAACATTTTTCGTTCAACATTGAACCGTTCAAGCAACCTTTCCCCACCTAATAACTTCTGAGTGAACCATCCGAATGGAATAAACTTTTTTTTGTTTGAAAGATCTCGGAGAGGTTCATTCCCTTATTTCGCTTTTTGGTTTGAACCATTTTTCGTTCAATATTGAACCGTTCAGAAAAAATTTAACATTAGCGCCTACGGGGAATTTAAGTTGAATGTTGATCCTGGAACTTAAAGTCGGATTTCCTTCAAACTAACTTTGTAAAAAAAATGGTTTTGATAAATAATGTTTGTAAAGTACTTTTCTGAATAATCTTCTGTGAGGACTCTGATTCCGACTCCGACTCCACAAACATGGCGGAACTGCAGGCTCAGAAAAATATGACTGACTGTGCAGACGATTTTTTGTTTATTTATTCATTTGTGTTATTGTATTTATTACTATTATTTTTTTTTTTTTTTTTGGCAGATTTTTTTTTTGTAACAAAAGTGTTTCATTCACGAGGGCATTTTATTCTTTATTTATATTTAACAACTGGCAACGGTTTAAAAGTGAAAATCGAGACATTTTATCGACGGACGAGTTTTTTTTCCTTTCTTTGATAAAATGTGTTTTGATGTACTTTGTACTTTTAATTTTTTTTTTTTTTTTGAAAACGATTGAGGAATTTTTCTGCGGAAGAACTGTAACAGTTACATTCTTTAAAAGGTGCGACAAAACTTCATTTATTCATTTATTTACTTTTTATGTCTCTATTTCATCTGATGAGAGGGGTATATTTTGCTTTTAGAAATCAGCTTTAAGTGCTAAAAAGGTATGTTTGACATAATGTTTAGTCTCAGATGATCAGGAGAATAATGATCAGATGCTAGAATGCCGATGTCGATGTACGGGAAAGTAGGCTCGTTTAGTTCTTGACAGAACTTCTTGTTATGTCATGAGACATCACATGGTAGAACCCCGAAACATATTTCCATTGCTTAAAAAATAAGTTGCTTAACTGCTGTTAATTATTTTTAGGACATATCTGCTGGTAATGCTGTTCGATTTGAGCCCGGTGAAAGCAAACAGGTTACCCTGGTGGAAATTGGGGGAAATAAGTAAGTTCACCCAATAAAATATAAAAAATGCGTTTGCTTTTTTTTTAATCTAAAGCCTTTTTTTTCAATTTAAAATTTTCTATCAGCTTTATTTACACTAAAAAGTACGACATTAAACAAGTATTTGGTTTATTAATTACAATGCTCAAAAATTTCAGTTGATCTTATTACATTTATAGTTTAACCAATAAATTTAGATAAAATTGAGAGAGGAAATATAAGCGGTATAGTAATAGTTTTTCGTATTAAGCATTATTTCTCCTATCTCTAGTCTCAAATTTTTAGTTTAAATTTTATTGGTGGCTTTAGTATTGATCTAACTAGAAAGATATAAAGATCAATTGGAAATTTTGAGTAATGTAATCAAGAAATCAAATACTTATTTTATCTCCTTCTTTTTAGGGCGAATCAAACAGATATAAATAGTCTTTAGAGAAAAAAAAAAAACATTTTTATACTTTATTTTAAAGTCTTTTCGTTCTGAAATTTGTGACAAATATTTAAAAAAAAATTAATTAAAATAAAAACGGTATTGACTTGTTTTAAGAGCAAGAATCTGAGAGAGTGTCACGCCTGTGATTCATGACCTCTCAGATTTTTTTCAAAAAATTACCAAATGTTTATTATCTTATTGAAAGACCAAATCCAGAATGTTTTGCTCTAAAGTTGAGTTGCTTAGTTTTTATGGACCCTTAAAGTTGAAGGTGCGGCATCAAAAATAAGCGGATTTTCAAGACATGAAAATTGCTGTGAACCAAAACTCTTACCAGGAACTGTTAAACTCCAATTTTCTTTTTGTATATGGAATATAGAAGGTTGAAACTTTACAAAAT
>JAXGGA010022776.1:0-14462 GCA_038373865.1 Uloborus plumipes
TCGACAGTTGTTTTTCCAATGGTTGGTCCAATATTAATGTCAATAGGCGCGAACCTTTCTAGCTTGATACACATTTACAGAAACCTCTATAAGTTGACACCCACTAGCTATTTTAGTTCAATTTTTACTACCAACAATCTTTATTTTACCTTTTCTGAGAATTCTGCTGTTAGAGGTCAATTAATTCATTGTTTTCCTTCTTTTCGAGAATTTCCATTAGTACCTAGATGAGACAACCATCACACTTTGGCTAGGAAGGGGTTGGAGAAATGCACCCAAGGTAGTTCAGAAGAGAAACAAGGCAGCACCAGCATGACGCATGTTTTTTAAATAAGTGTTAACAGGGCTTTTTTCTTTGACAATGAGCTCTTTTCTCTTTTCAAAACTTATGGATTTATTCTTAAAAAGGTATTTAAAACGCTTTATTTTGCTGTATTCTTTTTAAACAAAATAAATAAATAAATTAAAAAGAAAGAAAGGAAGAATCATTTACTAAAATTAATTTGGTAAGCACTATAAAATAAGCAATGCAAAAACACTGCAATAGTTGAAGTTATGGAACTTCGGTAAGTTGACACCCGCTTAATTCGACATATTTTTGTGGTTTCGTGGGGTGTCGAGTTACCGAGGTTTCACTGTTCTTTGAAATTTGCATACATGAACTGGAAAATATCGTTTTTTTTTCAAGAAACCGTTTTTTTCTTGTAAAAATAAGTGAATTCTGTCTATGGGATTGAATCTTTATCTGATAGCTCTATTACTCTAAATTTATAGCTGTAATGCCATGATTTCAGTGAGAGTAGGTAAAATTTCCGACATTTTCAGGAAAAAAAAGCAATCATGATATAAAAACGAAAATTCTGGCGCTGTTTGTGGAGAAAAATTTGCATGCATCCACATGGAGAAACGTTATTACGTATATTATGAACTCGATTTGTCGTACCAAGACTATAGTTTCTTATGAACCAGAATATTTCAAAACATGTCTATGGGCAAATTGTTTGGTCATATCATAACGGGTTGTAACAATTATAACAAATAATGTCTTTCCTTTTCTGAAAATTTTGTCTGAAAAATATGTTTTGAGTAAATATGATATAAGTAGCTATTTAAGTTATCATATTTTAATTCTGATTTTTTTTTATTTGTAGTGTTCAGTTTCTTTTTCTTTTCTTTCAGTTGAAAATCAGTAGAGGTTTCAATTTTAAAGTATTTCATTAATTCTCGAACGTTCTTTTCTATTCAGTTTTATTTTTCAAAACGTTTTTTCTTTAAGTTTGCATTTTCCTTCGTGAAAAGTTGTGTTTCCTTCGTTTCTGCTTTTTGTTATCTCTTGTTGCGATTTTTTAACTTAATGAAGTGCAATCATTATTTCGCTATAAAACTTTCTTTTTTTTTGAACAAATGAAACAGCATACTTGCATGAAATAGAAAATTTAGAAGAGAAAAATTCTGATTCTTCGCTAGTTTCCCTATTCCGAAGAATGCCGATTTTCATACTGTTTCAAACAAAAGCATGGATTCCAGCTGAACTTGAAGTCTTATATGATTTTCTGTTGTATCATCTGAAAGCTAGTGAGGGTAGTTTTTAGTAGATTTGACCGGGTGTAGCTCATACGGTTGTTTTTGAAAATTTCGATTGAAAATTGTGGCGTAATTTTATTTCTGATTTTTTCCAATGTTTCAAATCTTGTAGCTTGCTGTAAAGTGCGACTATCTTAATCGGAAAAAGGTCATTTTGTAGGAATCAGTCTGTTCTTTCTAAATATGTCTTTATTTTGTGTGTAGGGCTTACAGGAATTTTAGAAATCGGTCTTTCTCTCAGAATTTTTCTTTTTCACTCATTTTTCTTATATCTATCATAACTCAGTTACGGTTATGAATAGGACACGAGAATGGGAGGTTCTATGTTCCGCCTAGGCTCTTCTATCACCCCCTTTCGTGCGGCAGATTCGGTCAAACTCACCCTGTATTTGTTTCGAACAACCCACTGTTAAATTGATAAAGCTCATTTTTGATAAATATTATTTTAGTTACAAGAATTAAGATTATATAATGCATTAAAAATGTATTAAAATTTTGATGTAAATGCATAAGATTACTATTTTAATTTTGGTTAAGGTTTTCTCATGCAGTAATAACGAATATTACTTTTGTTCGAAATTTAAATTCTTAGTGTTATTTTTTTTACAACTTACGTAGAAGACTAGGAGTAACTTTAGTGGAATATAAGTTTTATAGAACTTATCTTATTTGCATCTCCGAAGCCTCAATTTTATTTTTATAGAACATACGATTGAAATTCAATCTGATTGACATTCAACGCAACATGCTTTGTTGAGAGGATTATTTACAAATAGTGATTATGAATTCTACTCCGGAAAGCTACCTGACTACAGCTGGATTATACTGTGACAAAGTTACAATGTCCAAATTAATCACGACGACTCATCAAGCTGAAGTTTAATTCCGCAGTGGGTTATTTGGCTGATGAAGAGGATTCAACATAACTTATACCGTTGTCTCAATCAAAGGTAAGCAAGAAGTTCTTGGTGCTGCAGTATAAGAAACAAAATTTGTGACATTGTAGACTTTTTTTCATGGAAATGCTTCGACGTAAAAGTTAGTCATTTGATGATACAATTGTATCTGAAGTATCGTCCTATATTCTTGTAAGGAAACATTGAAGCATCTAGCGCAGTCAAGTTAACTGCTGGAGTAGGGGCGGGGGTCATAAAAGACTTTTCATATATATTCACTATCGTACAAGAATGGGCAATATAGCTTGAGACCAAGGGTTCTAACTTAGAAATCAGAATTATTTCTTAAATAATTTATTACACACGTGCTATAATATTTACAGTAACAAAAGTTAAACATATAGTTTCAAAGTAACTCTCATGATGTAATTAATAAATGCATTTTGAATAATCCTCTTTTAATGCTTAATGATCGTTTAAATTAATTCAGAGACTTTATAATTGCAGAACAGGGTTTCTGAAATTCAAAACTTTCCCCAATACTTTTCATAAGTATTGTAAGAACGTATTCATAAATATGTCATGCATACTATCCTTTGCAGCTCTTTAAATAACGCTAATATATTTGTAGAGAACTTTAAAATATTTTAACAGAAAAAAAGAACAACCGTAGTTTCGGAAGAGAAACGACTGAAAATTACATTCTATTCAATGGCCATTCTGATCAACAATAGTTGTTTACTGCTTGTTGCAGCATGGAGTTTCAATTCAAATCATTGAGTTTAGCTTGCATGTTTTCCTTTCAGAGTTAATTGTGCAGTTTCATTCAATTCTTTGAAGTTCGCGGATGTGAAATGCAGGTACCTTAATTAACTAAAGCATTCTTGTTTATAGTTTTGGTTCAATATAAAGGTTAATATAGGTTATACTAATTCCAATTGATATCTGTAGAAATGAAATCATTAAGTTTAAACTTAAGTAGTAAGTCTGGGTAAAATTAGTGAGCTAGGAAGGTTATTAATAATAATAATGAAAAAAGCAGATGATTTTAAACTTTGTAAATAAAGATAACTATAATTTAAAAAAAAATATTTTTGAAAAAAAAATTGAACCGACTTCGGAACTTCACTCGGCAAGTGCTCTAAAAAGTAAAAAATAATTTTATTCTTTGAACACCATCGACACTACATTTAAACATAAGTTTTGAAGTCGGCGCAAAAACACTATATAGAATCATACAAAACTGTAATTTAACTATATATATAAATTGCAATGAATCTAGGTTCTTTAATCGCATTCGCATACACTAGATTGACAACCACATATTTATGTAATAGTACAAATATTCAGCTATTAATTTTCAATGGTTTCTCTGAAAAATGTTGGCAAAATGCAGTTAAACATCATTTCACCTATAGTTTTTGCACCGACTTCAAAACTTATGTTTAAATGTAGTGCCGATGGTGTTCAAAGAATAAAATTATTTTTTACTTTTTAGAGCACTTGCCGAGTGAAGTTCCGAAGTCGGTTCAATTCTTTTTTTCAAAAATATTTTTATTTTATTCTTTTTAGTGTAAATGTACATATGAAATAAGGTAATATTTCCATAGCAAAACTACACCTAATTTGCTTAAGTAAATGCTTCATAAAATAAACTATGTAAGGAAAAAAAAAGAAAGTATTAACGCGTCTAAAATTTTAAATGATTGACACTAAAAAATAATCCTTGTTGTTCTCTGGTATTTATTTGTGTACTAGTTTAATCAAAGGCTAAATATTAGCGACTTTTCAACTAATTTATATTTCAAAACAACACTAGATTCTCGCGGTTCATAAAATTTTACGACGTATTACGTACGTAGGCCCGCTAATGAGTTTGATGTTTGCTTCAGTTAAGCCTTCATTCAAAATTTTCATTATCATTTTTCATATCAATCACGTTTTGTAACAATGGACTTCATATTTAATCATTTAGGACAAATCGCTTTAAATTTGAGCAAAAATTTTGAGATTTTCCTCACTTTCGTCAGAATTCCTTTATCAAACCTTATGTAAATAAAGACTAAAAAAGTCTGAAAAATTACGAATCAATTAGTACCTGATACGACTTTCAGTTCGTTGGAGTTCAGGAGAAAAAAGCAGGACATAGAAAGATACTCGGTTTAAAATTTTCAAAAAGACCATAGAAATGAATTTTATTATGCAATCCAGAGAAGCCTGGCGTTCAAAACGGTCATTATTACGATTACTGTGATCTCAATTTCTTTTTCGAAAGATTTCTGCAGATTCCCGTTATCGAACCCGGACCACGAGAGGATGGGACCAATCGGAAAGAAAGACCTTTCTAACAAAAAAAGAATTTTTGAAATCGGTCCAGGCATCTTCGAGTAATCTTATAACATACAAAAAAAAAAAAAAAAAAAAAAAAAAAAAAAAAAAAAAAAAATTCTCCGACGAATTGTATAACCTCCTCCTTTGTTGAAGTCGGTTAATAATAAACTTCGACAGAAATTTTAACTGATAAAATTTCTGACTTTTTAAAATCTGATATTACAGATTCATAGATTATGCCAGTCATTTTTTCCCCTTTATCTTTGAAAAAAATCAATAGTTTTCTTTCAAATCATCACAGACATATGGTTCAACCATTCATTTCAACGATATTATTTTTAAAAGATAATTAAAGAAAAACACATTTTTATTCTTTAAACTGGATACAAAAAAATTGGCCTCTTCATGTGTAAATTGTACATTGAGCGCATTGTGAAAAATGGAGCATTTGAAGTTCCATAAATAAGTTAGTCTTTAATTTAAGAATCATCATTTTGAGGGTCTTTTCCCTGCATCTCCATGTGATGCATAATGAGTCTCGATGTATATTCATTAAAATTTGAGACTTCAATGTAGTGTTATGCCCTGATATGTACAAAATCTTTATGCTGTGGCTAATTAATGCTATTACGTATAAACAGATAAATTCACTTCATCTACCAATTTGTTGGCTATCTTAGCTACATTAAGAGGATTTTTGCCTCATGCTCGATCATTGGCTATTCCTAACTGTGGAGTCCACAATAAGGGCGAAACTGCAGTATTAGGATGCTATGATCGAGCTGTGGGTGCATTTGCATCAGTATATATCACTTTTGTTCTGCTGGATAATTTTCACACCACTTGTGCAATGGCACACCACCTTGTTCGAGAGTAGTTCTATCCCTAGTGAAAATGACTCATAGAGATCAATAAAAAGAAATTATATGGAGAAATGGATTACCGATATCAATACTGTTAAATCAGTAGAGACCTATTGATATCATTAAACATCAAAAAAAGATACATAGCATCTTTCAGCGATATCAATAGAACAAAACCGTAGGATCTATGGATATCGATAAAGATCCATAGCATCATAGAATAAAAAAAATGTACGGGGAAATGGCCAACGGATATCAATAGAGCTAAATCAGTTGAGGTCTAGTCATATCAGTAGAGCAAAACCGTAGAATCTATGGATATCAATGGAGATCCATAGCATCTTCTAGTGATATCAGTAGAACAAACCGTAGAATTTATGGATATCAATAGAGATCCATAGCATCTTGTTCAACTGTTATCAGTAGACCTCTACTGATTTAGCTCTATTGATAACAGTTGGTCATTTCCCCGTACAATTTTTTTTATTGATCTCTACGGGTCATTTTTAGTAGGGTTAGTTACAGTGATTTCAAATGATTTTAAGCCAGTTCAAATTAGATATGTTTTTCTTTTTTGGAAGAAGAAATTTTGACAGAAAGTTGTCGGCATTATATCAGGACTTTTGAATTCCTTTTTGGTATACTCTTGGAGCTTAGGTAAAATTATATGCGTACATTTTAGTTAATGAAAAATAATCGTTCTTTTTAGGAGTGGGAAGGGACATCTGTTAAAAAGTTTTTTTTCCTTTATAGCACCAGTACAGTCTTGCGGGCACGGTTAGTAAAGTAATATAACGGAAAAACATGAGAAGCACATCATCTGCATTAAAATGACTTTTTAAATTATTGCTTTGCTTAGGCAGCCCTCAAAAATATGTTTTTTAGAGATCGATTCACTTGATAACACATCAAGTCATGTCAAGGAAGATTAGGGAAAGATGCCACATTGGGGAAGATGCCGTATCATGTGTTTTACAGACAAGTATCCAGTCAGTTAGAATAAAGGAGCATGACAACAAGAGAAATCATAAATTGGTTTTTATTTATCATCGCAGGTTTAAGAGGTGTTTTTATAGTGTTTTGTCATTTTTACTGCTGGGATGACAATACGAAATAGTCCTAAGTGCCTTTGGCTAAGACACCGTATTTTCTTTTGGGAAAACGCCGTAACTTTTTATCACGCCCTAGAGAAAACAATGATCCAATTTGAAACATAGTTCTAGAAAAATGCACGAACCGTTAGAAAAAATGTGATTCAGTAAAATATTGTATGCAGCAGTTGGCACAAAAACATAATGTACTACATCTTCCCTCTACGGCAATTTGCGTACTGCATCTTCCCCAACGGCATAGGGGAAGATACCGAAAAGAAATTTTTTTGTAATCATTAATTTTCGGTGGTAAAAAATTGTTTTTAAAAGCGAAACCCATTTTTTTTACCAACCACAAAAGTTTATACTTTATGGATAAGTTGGATTTTTAAAAGTAAAACCAATGTGGCCTATTTTGTATAAAATAAAGTCAAAAACTACTGCATCTTCCCCCAATATACCTTACATGAATTTGAAAAGATAAAAGTAATAGAGCTCTGGATGATCTATTATTTTTCTCTTCGTTATACCTTCTCTACCTAAGAGGTCATTTGAATTTAATTTTCAAAGTTATGCTGTTAAACGTCAGTCAGTGTACACTTTCGGGGTTACATAATACTAACATACATTTTCAATAAAGTTAAATATTTGGTTTAAACCAAACATACTGTTATAGTTGACACAGTTTATTCAATCGCGTTAGTTCGTCCACATTTAGTTTAACTAAATACTGGTGAATCGAAAATCATTTCATAAGATATTTATTCAATATTTTTCAAAAGTTTTAACAAGAAATGACTCGAGGCAAGAATCTTTAATCTCTTGATTACGACGGAAACAGGAAAAGTTAGTTTAATTTCAATTGTGAAGATAATTTTCATAATTGAAGGTACTCTGATTAACTTGTCAAATTACACTCACGGCGGAAAATGATTCAGGAATAAAATCTTAGGCGGATGAATTCATTAGAAATGGGGTGCTTTGTTGAATTTTATTTATGAGTGCAGTTATGCATCAAAGCAACTCTCCATAATCGGGTATAGAGTGTCACCTGATAAGATTGAAGAGTATAATACTATATACACTTAACCAACAATCTCAGAAATGGAGTAATTAAGTGGTATTTTTCAGTAGAGAGATAATGGTCTTAGTTTTAAAGTTCGATCTCCGTTTTGTTAAGCATAAAGTCTCATTTTGAGTCAAGTAATTTTCCGACCATCTTGTCTAGTGGCAGGGGAGGTCTGGCACAGATAGGGAGGTCTCGGGTTCGAATTCCTGCTCGGGAGTGGGTGCCTTTTCTCCCTCTTGTCCTTCTACTTTCCTAGTATGAATGACTACGCTACAAACGGCTCCTTATGGCATGCGTGAACTGTGGAAACAGGATTTCACACCAAATAACGGTACAGTTGAAAAAGTGAAGCAGCGCACCCCAAATAATCAGCCTAGCTGGCAGAAGACAACAACAACTAATTTCCTAAGTCATTTACCGAAAATGTTTACTATACCTTTACTTTATCTTTAACTATATCAAAGGTTCTCAACCTCTCTGATCCACGCAACACATGTGGAACACATGTGGTAAATACAAGGAATACCACTGAAATTACGAACGAAAGCTGATTAGAGTAAAGTATAGATACGTTCGTTCACAAAATTTAATATTATTACACACAACATTTTTTGAACAAACTAAAATAAAGAAACATGAAATCATGTTGTTGTTACGTCTACCACTCATGTATCCGAGCCCGAGTAGATGCATCGGTTTGAAGCGGATTAGGTACCGCTTCAGTGTTTACGAACACCATTAAAGTGGAAGTCCGATTCAGCTCAAAACACATGCATAAGGACCCGTTTATAGGACAGGCAGACATTCACAACACACATTCATACTGAAAAATTACGGAAGAGAGTGAGTGAGAAAGTACATCCATGCCCGAGCCGTGATTCAAACCCGGAAACTCCCCTCCCAGTCAGACTTTTCTGACCACTAGACAATGTGGTCGGCACATAAAACCACTGAACCAAAGAATTATATAATAATTAATTTAAGATAACCTAAGGTCAAGGATAGGTTTGACATGTAACATCAGTCTCTTTCACAATATCGTCGGCACCATGCTAAAATAACGAATGTGAAAAATCGCGTTTTTCAAGTTCGAATTTTACAAATAATTAAAATTAAAAGGATACCTTCGAACAATACTTTTACACTTAGAGATATCTATAAAAACTTAAAAATTGAAAATAACCAAACACGTCAGGTGGGAAAAAAATTATATTCAGTGTTTTGGCTCTCCTGAAAAGTGCCAAATTTCACATTCGTAATTTTAGCACGGTTCCGACGATATTAACCTTTTAAACTGTCATGCGCGAAATTATCTTGGGCACAGCACTGATGTTCTAAAATGTCACTCCCACTATCAAGTGGGGTTATTTTTCATTTGATGCATCCCCGTAATCTATACCGAAATATATCTTACTTGAAGTTTTTTTTCCCTATCATCATCTCTTTGTCGAATCCAAATCTAACTCGAGAAAAGTTAATTTGCGTTCAATTTAATAGATGTGCACAAATCATCGAAATAACTTGACAGTTAAAATGTTAATGAGGGAACTGTTAATGAGAGTAATTCTGGAACAAGGTCTTGAATATTAGGCTGTATTGTCGGAAAGCGAACCTCAGATTACTTTTAATGTTTTTGCTCGTTATTTTGTCTTCTTAAGTATGTTGATGAAGGAAATCAATATTCACGTCGATTTGTCGATGAAAACTGAGCTAATATTCTTGGAAAAAATGGGGGGGGGGGGGGGGGGGGGGATAGCATCGAAAATATTTACGCATAACCACAAAATCAGGCAAATTATAGTTAGCATGGTTTGTAGGTGATTTCTTATCTCATCAGCATCTACAATATAAGAATTTAAGTCTCCATTTTCCAATCCCTCGCTGCATTTGTTAATTCCACCATTTGGGAAGCCGGCCACTTTGTCTAGTAATCAGAGAAGCCTGATGAGGAGGTCCCGGGTTCGAATCTTGACTCGGGCATGAATGTGCTTTCTCTCTCCTGTCCTTGTCCTTTCTTTGTGTGAATGTGTTGCTGTGATGCGAATGGTTGCCTACCCTATAAATCTAACTTTATAGCACGTGTGTACTGTGGAAGTGGGACTTCCCACCAAATTATACGAGGGTTGAGTGAAAAGTAATGCCTCCATCTTCATTAATAGGGTTTGGATGGGAATATTTTAATAAATCAAACGCTTAAATAATCCTTAGAATGTGATCTTTAATTAGCAATATTCATTTTTTCACAAAATCGCCAGGCAATTGGATACATTTCCGCCAAATGTGAACCCGTTTTCTGAAGGTGTTACGGAAGAAATCGACACTCTGTTTCCGCAACCACAGCCTCACAGTTCTCTGAACATCTGCATCAGAAGCATAATGATGTCCCCGTAGATCTTCTTTCACTAAAATTGTGAGCATATGGAAGTAAGACGGTGCTAAAACTTTTTGCTTTTGAAACTCGGTGGTTGCTGTCACAGGGCGTCCAACTCTTTGTTTGTCACGTAAATCAGATGCTCCCACCTCAACATCACCCAAACTTACTCTGCCAACGAAGCAGAGTACTCACACCAACGCAATCACCATAAACAGCTTGCTTTTACTGATGAATTTTCTTCGGGGCGACACATTCTGCTGTCAAGAATTCTATGACTGCACGTTGTTTAAATCGCATTGACCGCCCATCTGCACTGGGATCTTGCCAGTCCACAAGACAACAACATCAGTAGCAACTATTTGGATAATAAACTATTTCTGTTACGAGACTTAAACCGAAGTCGTTATGAAAAAGCAATATTTAAACGGAAAAACAATATCAAAGAATGAAGCTTAAAAGTGTGCAAGTATTTTCAGGATTATATTATTAGGATAGTGTTCCTTTTGCTATGCTAAAAATTATAGTGATCGTGATTGTAAGAGGAAATATATTATTTTAACGTTTATTATTATAAAACTAACATAATTAGAATAAAAGAAACCAGCCAACAAATATAAGAAACCAACAAAAGACAGCAAAAGAAAAATGTGAGTTTATCAACATATTTAATTTGTAAAGAGAAAATGTCATTACTGATTGATAAAAAAACATTTCTAAGTTGTAAACATCGTTCTATAAAAAGAATGACCGTTTCCCGATCATTTAGATTTATCACTTGCAATTACATATTTCAGATTAATTCCAAATATTTTCAAAATATATAAAATTAAAAAAACAGACGGAAAACTTGTGAGATGAATTATATGTTTTTATAAATTGCGTTCCTTGAATAATGAGTTTACGTCTTTTAACTGACATTAATTAAAACATGCTCATCAGCGCTGAAGTAGATGAATACATAAGCGCAGGGGTCGTTTATAACCTACAGCGACGTTTGTGATAAGTCGTAAATCAAGTTGCAAGAAAACGTGAAAAATGATCACGGAAATTGAATGAGTTTTATTTTCTTGCCATACTGTCAGGTATTTAGAGAAATGAGTGACGTGCAACATTAGCATCAATCGTGGCAAGAGTATAAAATAGTCCTGAAATTTCGTGGTTTCATAGTTGCATTGAATATTTTAACTAATAAAGTAAAGAATAGAACGTTGAAATTTGATTTCAAAAGTGTAGTAATAAATTCCATTGTTTAAGAAAAATGTGACAAAAAAAAAAAAAAAAAAAAAGAAATTCAATATATATATATTTTTTCCAATGAGGCTGCGTTTTTGGTAGTAGCCTTTTGCAGACATAATGCAATCCGTTCAGTTTTGCATGGGTTTACCATTAAAGCTTATGGAACAGGTAGTATTGACTCCGCTAGATAGAGGTACCTGGTTTTTCTTCAATTAGAAGCAACACTAAGAATTAAATTTTGTTGAGGTTATTCAAAGCCAAAAAATACCCAAGTGATATTTTACATGCCACATACTTTTACGACATGGGCGCTGACGTTTTTTGAATCTGAAAAAAATTTTACGACATGGGCGCTGACGTTTGTTGCATCTGAAAAAAGTTTACGTCATGGGCGCTGAAGTTTTTTGCACCTGAAAAAAATTCGCCAATTGGCTTCCACGCGTAAGAACTCGGGTCCTAGGCGTAGAAGGACAGCTCCTTACACCGAAAAACTCAGTCGACTAATGCATGCATTATAAGTGTATATAAGAGATAAAGATAATAAGGCTTTTTATGGGAAAGTTCATGTCTTGCAATCAAAGTAAGTTCATAACTATTATTGATATGAAATGTTTCATCAAACTTGAGAAATTTATAGACAATTAAAAAGGGTAGTGCAGATTTTATTATGATTCCTACACTGATAGAAATGAGTGTCGTTTTTAAACTATAATACAGCTAATTTTATAGTAATAAACTGTAAAATTGCTCATTGTACAGTACTAAACTGTAAAATTGCTCATTTTAGTCATGAACTCCAAAATTGCTAATTATGCAGTTTATAACCGTGGTATTACAATTTTAAAATGGAACTTCTGCTGCCAGTGTTATACTGTTATTTTTACAGTATAATACAGTTACATTTTACGCCAATAAACTGTAAAAATGATAACTTTACAGTAAGAAACTCAAATTGCTAGCTTTACAGCTTGTTGCTGCGCATTTTACAGTTTTAAAGCGTAACCTCGGCTGCCAGAGTTATACTATAAAAAGAACATTTAATTTTTTGCAGTGTAAAAAGTAATTTTAAATATCCTTTGCTACTGCTCACACTAATAATACAGTTCCTACATCTTCCTAAACATAGACTTTAACCGGACTCCGAAGCAACGCGAAGCATTTCAAATTTTAGATAGGATTAATTTTGGAAGAGGTGCCGCACCCAGGATAGATGCCGCACCCCTTGTATTTCTTGAAATTATTAATTTAAAGCAGTCAGCTGCCCATTATACTTGCAGACAGGGCCGTCATTTCAAGTTTTCCCGGGGGGGGGGACAAAGGGTCCATACATAATGCAATTTCTTTGGAAAACATAAAACACCATGCTACCATGTAAGTACATTGATTTCTCAAAGTCAGTGGCGGGAAATTGACCCCCCTGACTCCCCCCTTAATGACGGGCCTGCTTGCTGAATGAGATTTCTCCAACCAGTGAATAGCGCGAGTCCCGATTCGATGAGTACTTTTAGATGTCCAATCGTTATTTTGTGCTAAGTGCACAATTTCCCTACCAATTTTTTTTTATAGATTTATATTAAAAGAGTTTTTATCGGCTAACTATCGTAGTTCTACAATGTTTCGAAATCAGAACTATAAGCGCTAGATGTGTGTGGAGTGCCGTAGATGGATACAATTTTTTACTTCCTTTATGTAGTACTAGCGTTACCCGCCACGGCTTCGCCCGTGGTAAAATTTAAAGGATTTTCGCTGCAATCGCTGTATTCATAATTAACGAATTTCAAAAATAAGTACAGCAATATAATGTTAAATTTAGATTTTATGTTACCATTGCTTATTAAAAAAACAAAGACATTTGCCTTGAATTAGTGCGCCAGTTTTCTGGCAAACTTTTTCAGTGGTTTGGAGTTGAGTCAAAACTTGATATTTCTTGAAAGTTAAACTATGTTAATACTACTTGATAGCAGTAGTTTACATAAACTCTTCATGAATTTGGCATAGCGTTAAATCTGCGGCTGAACATTTGAGATCAAGTCATGACTTGAACAATGGTGAGTCATGGAAATTACATGGAACACTGTTTGTAGTTGTTTGTTCGCGCGTATGTGGTTCTTTTAACTTTCAATGAGTTTAGCATATATGCTTGGCAGCAGCAGAATACTTATATGAGGCTTTTAAATTGGAGTATTACTGGAAAAAATCCGTACGCTGTGACATGTAGATGAGCATTTTCATAACTTTTGAGACAATATGACATTTTCTTGTACGTTGGTTAGCGATATGTATCGCTTGAGCGACATATCTGGACAGAAACATAATTAAAAAAACAGTTGGTTCTCTATTTAACCACTCTCAAGGGACGAAAAAAATTGCCCTTAAGTAGAAAATATGTTGTAATAGAAGTTTTGAAAAATTTACAGTGGAATGTCTGGGACCACAATAAGTAGTCTTTAAATAGAGATAGTCGTTAAATAAAGCATTGTTAAACAGAGAACCAGCTGTACAGCTAAATGGTGCAAAAGAATTGTGATTAAAAACTGGTAAGAATAATGATTTTTAATTAAAAAAATAAGCGGAGTTATTGACGCGCAGAATAAATACACTAACTGCATTTTCACAAATTAAACATAAGTAGATATGAGTAAAAATTAAAGTCAGAGAACAACACCAAATGAGTGGCAAAATGTTTTAAAAAATAAACTTTATTGAATGACTACCCTGACCTGAATTAAAATGGTTTTGGGAGTAAGACTCTTCACAATAACTATTTTAGAGAATTGAAACAGTCAAAAATTACTATTTCTTGATATGTACACAAAGTTAAGATGGCGTCGTATCTCTAGATTCTAAGGAGTTTCTGTAAGCTCCTGATGATTATTTGAAAATAGTATTCTTTTGTCAGAGCAATACTTGACTTGAATCATGCTGATCCATAAACACAAAAATAACAGATTTGTACTTGTCAGTTGCATTTCTTTACTCTATCAGGGGGTTTTGCACATCTGATGTGCAGCTGCGGGA
>JAXGGA010022777.1:0-14462 GCA_038373865.1 Uloborus plumipes
GTGGACCCCTCTTACGGAACATGGTTGCGGACTCTGTCCTGCGACTGGAGCTTCCCGAGGGTACATCCCTGCAGGCCTATGCGGACGACCTCATCCTCGTTACTGTCGGCGCTCATTGAAGACTTCTCGAGAGCAGAGGGAACGCAGCACTTGGCCAGGTGGAGGCTTGGGGGAAGGCCCACAAATTGGGCTTCAACCCGTTGAAAATTCAAGCCCTGACGTTCACCCGGGGAAAAGAGATGCGGCGACTACCTACGTACCTCAAATCAGCGAGGTCCGAAGAAAGTGGTGCCAAGCGTCTCAGATAGGACATGTGTTCCTGCATTGGGTGAGGGCCCATGTGGGGACACTTGGGAATGAAATCGCAGATGAAGCTGCAAAGGGAGCGAGCAGAAGAGAGGTGCTAGACTTGGTTTTTCCTCTCTCATTACGGTCTTTCAAGTCTAACCAGCGGGCGGAGGAGCAAGAGGCCTGGGCCGACAGGTGGGAACACACCACCAATGGTCGCCCAGTCTACCGATTCTTTCCCGAAGTGAGTGTTAAGTCCTGTAGGGGCAACAAGGTTCTGAACCAGCTTATCACAAACCATGGCCGGTTTCTGGCGCACCTATTTTAGAAAGGCCACTTCGACAGCACCGGCTGCGTGTGGCTGACTATGCGGACGGGATGCACTATGCTACCGTCTGTGCCCATTTCCGTGGAACCGTTCTCCCCCAGAGTGAGGACCAAGTTATACTTGCCGTCCGGTCTAGTAAAACACGGTTCCTCGAGTCAGTGCTCCAAGTCATGACGGAAAGGCACACGGATGCGCTACTCGATTCCGCCTTGTCTAGCGAGGAGCTCCGCTCTTAGCTAGATGGGGGCCCTGGTGGGCAACAAGACAGCTTTTGCCTGGCGCCAAGGATACCTACGGAACCCAGTTGACAGAGGCTACAAGAAGATCCTAAGGTTGAAGTTCCGACAGAAAAGTTTAGGTGATTCATCGGGAGACACTGGATCCGTCGTCGGATTCCGCCGACTAAGATGCTCTTGCAAGCGAGTTAGTCGGTGATAAATCTCTCAAACCGTTCTGTCCCTATCTACTATCTAGCGAGACTACAGTCAAGGGAACGGGCTTGGAAAAATCAGCGGGGAAAGAAGACCCTGTTGAGCTTGACTCTAGTCTGACTCTGTGAAGAGACATGAGAGGTGTAGTATAAGTGGGAGGTCGCTCTGCGGCCGACAGTAAAATACCACTACTTTCATCGTGTCTTTACTAACTAGGTGAAGCGGAGAGCGGTCCGAAGGGACCACGTTTCTGGACTAGTTTTTTCTCGCAAGATGCGATCCAGTCTGCCCATTGGGTCTCAAAATCTTGCAGTTTATACCGCCATGGCCTACTTCATTTATGGAAGTAATAAAAAATCTGTACCAATTGTAGTGATATCCGATTAGCAACACCACGATAAATATGCTGTTTCAGTATTCAATAACGCCATTATTAAAAAAATTAAAGATGATGTTCCTGATATCACAATTTCAAAAATTGTTTACAAGTCTGATGGAACTGCCCAGCAATTCAAGCAGAAGTATTCCATTTGTTTGTCAATGTTACAATAGTCCAGTCAATGAGTGCTCAAAATAGGGGTATAGAGTGCGTGGAATATGCGAGAGTTTTTGACTCCAGAATATTGTTAGGGATAGTTAGTAAGTAAACATACTAAAAGTCCCCGAGCCTGGGGGGGGGGTGAGCTAAAGGTGGGAGGGAGGGGGGAAAAAATTTTGGGTCCCTCGAAAAATCGCGGAAAATGTGGGAAAAATGGATTTAAAATAAAAATTCAAGCTAAATAAACTTCCTATAACAGTGTTTCTACACATATTTGTCGAATTTTCAATAATTTTCCGGGTGTATGTTGTGGAAAAAAAATTTCGGAAAAACTCGCTATTTTTATCAAACATTTACACCTAGTGCCTTTCAAGGTCATTTTTCCTTATAATTGTTATCGACAAAGTTGTAGAGCTATAAATTTTCTTTAATTTGATATGCTACTTTGCTACATTTCATTAAACCAATCGAAAATTATAGTTTCAAACACGCGCCTTCATGCTAAAAATAGAGTACTTGCCATTCACAAAAATCAAACTGACGCGAAAAGGGATCGCGCGCTTCCTCTTTTTTCAATGAACTCGACAATTCTGATTGGCAATGAAGAAGTTGTAATGATTTACAACAACACAAATGTTGTCACCCTTCGGGGGGTGAGGGGGATTCGTGAAATTGTGAGTTTGTGAAAAGGGGGAGGGAAAGAAAAATAAGTCCAGTCAATGAATACATTGTAGCGTGCTTGAAATATTATTATTTCGATAAAATTTCAATTTGATGAAAGCTTTGCTAAATTTTATTGAACCAATTAAAAGTTATAGAATTTCTAACATGAAGTCTCATGTTCAAAAAATAAAAGACTAATTATCTTTTTTTTTTTTTTGCGATCGTCTCCGTAGATATCTCTAGAAGCCCAAACACCATTCCAAAGCGGTCTCCTCGTTTTCATTACCGCTTCCCAGCTCAACCGAATTAGATGCCGCCCCCCTCCCTCTTCTCAGAAAACAGCCGGGGATGAGCTCCCCATCTCCTTGTCCAGAGATGCAGCTGGACGATCGTAGAAACAAACGAGGAATTTTGGCCCTAAACAGTCAAATGTCAACTTGGGGGCGGAGTAGCAGTATCATATTGGATTTGAAATAATGCTGCAGCTGGCCTCAAAGTGTGGGAAACAGTTCGAAGGCTGTATCCAGGGGGGGGGGGGCGGCAGGGGGCAGTGGCATTCGTTTTCAGAAAGCGGAAAATGCCACAGGGGTGAGGCACTTTCTTTTCGTCTTCCAAATGTCAGTCCATTTCCAGCATTTGTTCTTGTGTCAGTGCTATTAACTTTCAATTTCTGTGATTTTGTAAATCTACAAAAACATTGATAGTGTATTGAATTCAATGGCTACTCGAGGCTTTGTGTGTGGCGAAACAATTGATGAATTAGGTGTTGGTATTTCCACAGTGACCTTAAAAGGGATATTATCACTAATCAAAGTAAGCATAGAAAGGGGTGACGGTAATAACTCCTCGTTAGAGGGATTAGACACCCTCCTAATTCATACTGAATGTCGAAAAAATTACACTCGACCGCAATCTATCAAGACTCATTTAAAGAGACAAAACCCTTCAACGTTAAATGAACCACCTGATCCAGCAACTTTGAGGTCAAAACATTTTAAATTTGATTTCAAAACAAGATGTTTATTTTGTGCCGAAAGTATTGAAGGTGAGGATAAGGAGCCCATGGAAAGACGTAGGAAGGTATTTTCAGTTACTACTATTACAAAAGGACGCCAGAAAACGGACATGTATGTAAAAATTATGAACGCTGCTTGAGTTAGAGATGATCAACTGGGAGATGAAGTGATGGGTCGTCTTTCCTCCATAAATGATTTAGTTGCGGAGGAGGCTGTGTATCACGATGAATGTCGGCTGTATTTTGTAAGGCCGATATATACAAATTCATCAACATCCACGTGTGAAGACTATATTTTACACGCTATGGAACAAATTACTAATCTCCTAGAGGAAAATAGTGACTGCCAATTTACTTCAAACGAAATTATGGAAGCTATTACTAGGAAGAAACCCGAATGGAGAACTATCAAAACAGAGCTACAGAAGAAGCATAAAGATCGCAAAATCGTAATCCCAGGTTCCAACAGATTTAAGAAACCATTAGTCTGTTTAAGAGACACTGGATATAAATTGCTAACCAACAGTTGGTACGATTAAAAAAGAAAATAATGAGGAAGAAGAGCAGCTCAGGATAGTCCGAAAAGCTGCTGAAATCATAAGACAGGACATTCAGAGTGTTGTGTATAATTACAACTCTTACCCGCCTAGAGATGACTTCATGAAGGAGGTTGATTCTCTCCCCAAATCCTTCCATATCTTTGAGGAGGTTATGTTGAAAAAAACTAAGAAAACAGAAGATTCAAAAAAGAAGTGCATTGCTATTGGTCATGCAATTACATCAGTGGTCAGGCCTCGTACCTTCTTATCACCAATACTACGTTCCACGCTATGGGATCAAAATATGATAATTAGTAATACAATAAAAACTTGAGTACCTAGTTTGCACAGGTGCTCTGGAAAAAAGCACCAGGTAAAAATGTTTTATTTATTTCTGTTCCTCGAAAATTGTCAATGTTCAGCAAGGCCGTAGCCAGTGGGGGGGTAGAAAAAATCGCCTAGATCAACTATGTTGCCCATCGGGAAATGAAATATTCGCAATTCCTAATACAAGAACATTTCACTCTTTTATTAAAATCGATAATTATATTTTAAAGGCATCCAACATAAGTTTAAATCCTAAACAATATATTAAATTTAACATGAGAACAGGAGAAAGTGAAGATATAAAAATGGGCTGTAGTGAAAAGGGAGAAATGAGTGAAAGTAACATAATGCAAATCGGTGATAAGGCAGTAATGAGCGAGGCAGATTCTCAAATAATACATGAAATAAAAATAGGCAGTTGGGTTCTAGTAAATTGAAGCATTTTGTTGGTCAGGTTAGAGCCGCTATATAGACAGGCCGACGCATCAAGATTAAGTTCCACCACTTTGGATCCAATTCCTTAACTTTTACTTTCAAATTTTCATTGTTGCGAAGTAGGGTTATCGGAAAAAAGTTTTGGCACAATGCTAAGTTTTGCCAAATCCACGTGCCTCTAATAATTGCTCACAGTGAAAAATTACCAAAACGCGATTACTGGCCAGAAAAGACAACCACTCAAGCACACAAACACGCGCTGGATCCAAAGTGGTGAAACTTAATCTTGATGCGCCGGCTCGTCTATATAGGGGCCTTAGGTCAGGTAAAAGAAAAGGAGCAAAAAAATAATCAAAGCAAAGTTTTTGTAGAAGAAGGGAAGCTGTTTTTTTTTTTTTTTTTTGGCCACTTCAGGAAGATATTTCTTTTATTGATGATGAAATCAACACAAGAATATTGCCTGAACCAAATTTTGATCGCACAGGTTCTATAACTTTCAATAGTTTTGATTTTTCAAGCTTCACAATGGGTTAATAAGTATAAGTTTTTTCCCAGTATTGAAATAAATAATAATGTAGTGTCAGTCACAAAGAACAAAAAATAGAATAAAAATAAAAAAGCATTTTAAAACCCTATTGTATTTTATTTTCTTTGAATTCAAATATTTTAATGAAGTTTAATCGAAAAAAATATTTGCTTTCACATTTTAATCAGAAGAAATTCGAGTTTGAAAAATTGTTTAAGAATATGCTTCCATTCTTGTAGTGACAGTCACATTTATGTAAACATGGTTGTAACACAGAAAATTACATAGTTAACAATACTTTTTTATGTTCTAAAAATTGTTTGCATTTTTAGAAATATATTTCAACAAAAATAAAATGCCTAGCTGTAAAAGAATTTTTTTAATGAATTATTTTGTGTGTAAAGAAATGTCTAATGTAGTGTCTGTCACGCTTGGAAATAGCCTCATATTCTATAAGTTAAAGTCACAAAGTAAACCGTTTTTCGGAAATTTTATGCATTAACTACATTTTGAGAGTTGATAAATGTTTACATTTGTTGAACTTTGTATCCTGTACGTTACTTGGATTGACCTTGCCCTTTAGTCTGCTGGCACGAGATTATTCCTTTTATTTAATAGCCATAAATTTTACTGTTATGATTCAATATGTCGAAACAAAAAATGCGATATGCATGCTATAATCTTTTGTTCATGTTTACTGTATCGCACATGTTCTATGATTATTCGCCTTGTTCCGCCAAATAGGCCAGTAGTCCATGGGATCACCTTTTTTTTTTACAATAAGAAAAATGTGGTTAGTTATTTACTGTTAAAACTAATGCGAACGAGTGTTTTCTGCAAACCAGAAAGATTTTTTAATGATGTCTTACACTGAGTACTGAAATTTTTAGTACTAAAAATGTACTGGCAAGTTTCTATATCTTTTAGAAATTTGATTCCATTCGTCTCTTAAACTCTTCTGTTTTTGTTTATTTTGATTTTACCTCTTAATTATCACTAATTTTACACGTATGATTATTTTACCATATTCTATACTGTAAACTTCTGAGTATCTACGGATGTTTCATACTACTATTTTCTTTATTAGTGAGGATTTACTGAATGCACACATTTTGACATAGCCCAGCTTGCGCACATCTTTGAGTCGGCCACGAAACAGCTCATGTTCGTTTTGACAAACTTATTATTATAAGAAGCAGAAGAATATTTTGCTATGTGAAAGATACTATTGAAAAAGTTACAATCACTAATTAATATACTTTAAAATTTAAATAAAACAAGTAACAAACTTTTTTGTAACGTTTCAAGGCATGTACTAATATGTGATTTTTTTTTTTTTTTTTTAATGCATAAGTGTGTTTTTGTCTATGTTTAGCTTATGCAGTTTTTTTTTTCTTTTGCACTCAATTTTATAGTTTTTATCTATAATTTTAATGTTTGATTTAGTGTTTATACACCAGCATCATTTTTTAAACTTTTTGTCTGATTGTCCATTATATTCATTTGTCTGCAGTTACCATGTCATCCTAGTCTATGGATAATCAAAAGTGTTTTAATCAAAGATCATATTCTGTTGTACAGAGCTTGCTGCCTTGCCATTATGCCACTCCCATTGTTCAAGCCAAAACCTATTAAATATCGATTTAATTTTGACCAACACTTATCTAATTTGTCTTGTGCAATTAATTTTGCTAGTGCCCTTGTATGCAACATCGGCAACAGCCCCGGATTTTTAGACTGTATCATGTTTTCATGCTACCTATATGTGTTTAATATGTCGCAAAATATCACATTTTATTGATTTTCAAACCGTTAGTCAGTTTCATATACAAATTTATTAAGTTGAATTTCACAAAATCCTAACTTTTTGTTTTATTTCAGGATTTTGATTCAATACAATGTCGAGAAAAAGTGTTGTCAAATTATCGTATAAAAGCAATTTCTTTGCTCGTGAGGGAGCTAAAGAAGAAAATGCTCTTGAATCCGGACATGTTCTATATTTCTTTTATGATGCAGACAGTATGAGTATTATGGGGAAGTGCATGCAAGCATGAGAGAAAAGGCATACGAAGTACAGGTAATGAAACTATATGAAATCTTTTGGTACTATAATTTTACTATACTTCTTTTCTGCATGATGTAAAATTTATTCTCAATTATTGGCTGCTTAAAATGGGCATATAATCATATTATCTTACTTCTGCAGTAGCCAATTCAGGACTTTTTGCCAGGATCTTTTTTTTTTTTTTTTTTGCAATTCTGTCAAAAATAGTTTGGAATTTTGAGAAAACAAATATGTAATTTTTATGGAAACAGTTAATTTCCGATTAATTTTGAATCTCAGAATTTTGCAGAGTTTGTTTTTAATTTTCTGATTTTGGTGCAGGGTCCTATTTTGAGTTTCTAAATTTTGTAAAGAGTCCGTTAGCGGACCTAATTCCTCTCTACATTGAATTCATGCTCTGTTATTTTCTAAACTATTTCGAAAGAAAAAGAATTAGCCTAAGCCAGAAGGAAAAAAAAAAAAACAGTGTAACACGAATGTATTAGAAAAACATTTTACCTATATAGTTTAGCTTATTTAGTTTTCCTGAATTTTTACTTTTTTTGCCTTTGCATATTAATTATTTCATTCTGTTTTCTACCTATACAAGTGCATTCTAATTGACAATTCGCTCAAATCTCAAATTCTTACTCTATATTTATTTTAAGTTTCATCTAAATTTCTGTGCCGATCTGAGATCAGTGGATTTAGGAAAGTTGACTGTATGTGCTTTACAAGACATGCATATGACATATTTATACATTCTTTTTTTTTGGCAAATTCTCTTGAAAGAAAATGGCGAAGTTGGAAGTGCCAAATGTAATTGTCCTAGAGGATTGACTGTGTATCATCACATGGCAGCACTTTTGCTGCATGCCCACAATAACGTATCGGTCACTGATGCTCAGTTCAAATGGAGCAAACCTTCCAAACCCTCTGCCGAAAGTAAAACGGAGAGTGGAATCTCTTTTACCCTCCAAGCCACTGCAAAGCCTAGTTTGTCCAAAAAGGAAAAGGTTTATTCGGCACTAAACGAAAAAAACCTGGTCGTTGGGTTCACGTTGCTTTTGCGTCCAGAGCCAAGTGGAACCTCAGAATACCTGTTACCATCTCTTATAGATATAATCATGCCCCAGCAGTACGATAGAAGCCTTCTTTAGAAATAGCTGCACTGTTAACAAAGACAAAATAAAATGTGTTGAAGAGATGAGGTCAGTCAGCAAATTGGCAGTGGTGCAACTAGAGGAAATATAGGGTGACAGCGAGTAGATTTGGGGATGTCAATAAAGCCTGTGCTAGAAAGTTTCCCTCCATCTTTGTTTAAAAAATTGCTGAATACTGCAAATTTAGATGGTGTAAAAGCCATTCAATGGGGACGGCAGCATGAATCAATTGCAATTGAAGAATTTTAGAATAAAACTTCATTGAAAACATTAGTCTGGACTATGGCTCGATGCTTCTGGATTTTTAGGAGCAAGTCGTGGTTTTTACCGTTCTGTCCAAAACGTGTCATCACATGGCAGCACTTTTGCTGCATGCCCACAATAACGTATCGGTCACTGATGCTCAGTTCAAATGGAGCAAACCTTCCAAACCCTCTGCCGAAAGTAAAACGGAGAGTGGAATCTCTTTTACCCTCCAAGCCATTGCAAAGCCTAGTTTGTCCAAAAAGGAAAAGGTTTATTCGGCACTAAACGAAAAAAACCTGGTCGTTGGGTTTAGATGGATTAGAAATTTAGATGGTGTAAAAGCCATTCAATGGGAGCGGCAGCGTGAATAAATTGCAATTGAAGAATTTTAGAATAAAACTTCATTGAAAACATTAGTCTGGACTATGGCTCGATGCTTCTGGATTTTTAGGAGCAAGTCTTGATTGAGGCATAACAACAGAAGAGCAAAAATTGGTCCTTGAAGTAAAATGCCCATATCAGTTCAAGGACAGCATGCTGTCAGATGCTTTGAAGACGGAAAAAAATTACATCATCAAACACTTCGATGGTAATTTTATTGTCAACAAAACTAACGAATACTACCAGCAGGCCCGTCAGTTAAGGGGGCAGGGGGGCAATCGACCCCCCCCCCTGACTTTGAGAAATCAATGTATTTACATATAAGTGGGAGTGGTTTTTGTTGTTTTCTGGTGAAATTGTATTGTGTTTTTACCCTTTGCCCCCCCCCCCTGGAAAAACTTGAAATGACGTCCCTGACTACCACCAAATTCAAGGAGAAATATGCATTACAAATAGTGATGCAGGAATTATAGTCATCTGGACACCGAAAGAAACCTGATATTCAAAATTCCGAAGGATGAATCATAGGTCACTAACATGGATGTAATAAGCGATTTTTACAAAACACATTCCATGGCTTATAAAGCATGAATTCCCTAAAGAAAAGAGCAAGAGGAGCAAACCTCTATAAAAAACGTGGGCTCAGCTGGCTGCGGCTGACAGTACCCACATAAAGTGGCCTAGAGTTACAGGTTAACATTTAGGACTTCAAGTGATTCATGCTGCGAATGTCGATATTTAATATGTATAATACAAAAATAATAATCTACTAAGAAGAAAACTCATTGGCTAAAACAAGATAATTTTTTTACTACAGAGCTTTACAACTTTTAAGCATAAATTTTATTTCTTTGCAGTTTTTCAATTGAATTGATGTGTAAAACTAGTTTAAAGTTTCTAACAAGTTCAAGGCCTTTACTTTACATTCAACCGCTCGACGCAGTCCGACAAAGTCCCTCCTCAGCTTTACATCTCCTGCTCCCAAGTCTCTCCTCCTCATTACGGAGTTCCCTTAAGGTTCTCGTTTTAACTCTACACTACACTTGGCCGCACGGCGCAGCAAATCAAAGTCTCTCCTTCGCTTTACACTCTTTTGACTCAAGTTGCTCCCCACCTTTAAAAAGTTCTCTAAAGGTTCTCATACCCTTATTACATTACATTAAGCAGAACGGCCCGACTTGGGGACTTGTAAGGTACTTCTTTAGTCTACTTAGCGCAGTCATCCAAGTCTCTCCTCCCCTTAACAAAGGTCTCCGGGTCTATTTGTTTACCTTTTTCCACAGCAATGGTCTACTGGTTCAAAAAAATTTTTTTTTTTTTTAATATCTGCGGTACTCCATAAGTATTTTTGAATTTTCTCGGGGTCATTTGAAATTTAACATTTTATTATTAGATCGACCTCATATGTATTTACGACTTCAACATTGTTAAACTGTGTTCCGCCGAAAAATTGACCGCTGGTAGGTCGGCACAACTAGTCTACAAATAGGCAGTTTCTACACAGGTAAGCCCCTTGAGGTTTAACAAATCATAGAGATGAGTAATAAAATTAAATGAAAAAGGGTAATACAACAAAATGTCAGAAGAGGACACAGATTCCTCATTTCTCAAGACCAGCACACCTGGTAAAGAGAGCAAAGAGGGCACATCAAGAGCAGAGGAAATAAGGGATATAGTAGAGACAGAGATACGGGAGGCAATAGAGTTCACGAGATGCACGAAAACGGAAAGAGGAGTAATAGACAAATACGTGGAAAAGGCAATACGAAACTTAATCGAAATAGAAGAGACGGACAGAAAGGCAGCGGAAGAGCAAATCAGAAACCTAAATGCCGAATTAGTAAAATTGAAACCGGCTAAAATTAAGAAAATAAAGGAAAACCTAAGAGAGGCTAAGGGACACATAAAACAATTGGAAGACACACTTCAGGATCACGAGGAAAAAATAAAAGACATATTGGAACAACTGAGAATTAAAACGGCAGAATTAGAAGAGTTACGGGAACAAGAAAAAGTCAAACACCAAAAGCTAGAAACAGAAAACAAAGAACTAAAAACACAACTGGAAATGTTAACTCAAAAACTAAAAGGCAAAGAAGGAAACACCACAATGGAATTAGAGCTCAGAACTAGAACTTATGAGGAAAAGTTAACGATAACAGAACTCACAAGCCAAATAGATTCTAGAAACAAAACTGGAAGAGAGGGATAGATGGATGCTAGTGAAAGAAGAGAACCTTAGCTTAAACATGAAATTAGGTCTGCAAGAAAAGGAACACCTAATAAAAAGACTAGAGGAGCAAATAAGACAACAAGAAAGCAATGAAGCACAGAAAATAAAGATAAAAGAACAGGAGTGGGAGATTAGGACGACGAAATGCAAGGTGAATACAAAATCCAACAGAACATACTAAGAGAAAGGGTAAAACAACAAGAACAAGAGTTAAACACGCTAGTAGAAGAAAACATCAAAACGAAAAGGCAGTTAGAACAAAACGAAAGAGACACAGTCAAAACATTTCAACAAATGGAAACAGAAATAATTAGGCTGAGAAGACACATAGATGCTCACCATCAAAAGCAGCCAAGAGAAAGCACTCCAGAAGTCAGGATCGCAGAGGCGGAGAAAGCACCGGGAAACAGCGGCAAGGCGCAGCCAAGTACCGGAAAAACAACAAACAAAAAACCAGACCCAAAAGCAAACGACGAATCAAAATAAAGTAGGAACACAGGTCCCGAAAATTTATGTAGAAAGCAAATACGCCAAACACAACAACATGGATGTCAGGAAAATACTGTTGAAAAAAACAGGCAAAGAAAAAATTCCAAGAGAAGAATTCGAATTCACAAATCAAGAAAAAGAACATAGAATTTTAACAATAAAAACCAAAACAAAGTCCACGGAAGAAAAAAATCAAAAAGATAATAGAAAAGCACGAAGAACTGAGAGAAACAAGAGGATACGCCGAAGAAACACAAAACATACAAGGAAGGACATACAACATACAAACAGGAGACTCCCTCAAATAAAAATACATAACATAAATAATAAGATATAGAATAAAGAAATAATAGAAGACGTCAGCAAACAATATAGAATACCAGCAGATCTAATGAAAATAGTACATGGAATGTCCACCGGGAGGCAGACACAAAGTATCATTATCAAATGTGGCAGTTTAGAGGTCAGGAACAAACTAGTCAACAACACAAACAGGACAATAAATATATTAGGATCCCTACATGAGGTTTCTGACCACATCACAATCCTAAGGTGCAAGAGGTGCCAGAAGATAGGACACTCACAAAAAGTATGTAGAGCACCAAGACCCTCATGTGGGCACTGCTCACAACAACACCCTGGCACCCATATGTTACGACGCACCAGGATGTATAAACTGCCACATCCTAGGACAAAATACACGAGCCAGAACAGACACAGACACTCGCCAGGCTCGCCCAGCTGCCACGCATATAGGCAGGCGTGTCTGCAGCAGGCAGCCTGTATTGGCATAAAGCTCTAAAAGCAAGCCAATCAGACATCAGATAAAAGGCAGACTAACAAACCACATCAAATTCAAACAATAGATCACTGTAATGTCAGCAAAACTTAAGATAGGACAATTAAACTTACAAAAATCTAAGGACACAACAATTAACTTCGAGAAGGTAGATGAAGGACGAAAAAATACAACTTGCAATAATTTCAGAACCATTCCATGACTTAAACGTACTTCCCAAGGCATGGCAGAAATTCCAATCGCTAAATGAAAAAGCGGCAATAATAATCCCTACAAACAACCTCAACCCCTTCGTACAAAAGATAGAAGAAGACTACGTGCTCATCTCCATAAACTTAGAAGAGGACTTAATACACATATTTTCAATATACATATCCCCAGCACAAGACCACACAAAAATATACAATAAAATAGAAAAAGATACAAAAAATCTAAAAGGCAATATAATCATTGCTGGGGATCTAAACGCACATCACATTATGGGGACACCCAAGCTGTGACACATGCAGAGATGACTTAATTGCACTAGTCTTAAGCCTTAACGCTAAAATACTAAATGAAAACAACAGAACCCCTACTTTCGACAACAGAAGGTCCACAGGGTTCCCAGGTGTAACGATATACATAAAAAAACAAATCTGACCTGCCAAGATTGGGAAGTATCTGACATAGACACCCAAAGCGACCATAAACTTATGATTTACAATATTGGTAATTTCAAAGAACTCAAAACAACACAAAGATTTAACACCAAATATTGTAACTATAAGAAACTAAATCACTAACTAAAAACACTAGAAATGGAAATAGAACAGCAACTACAATCAATAGCAAATAAGAACGACCTCATCACCTTCATAAAACTATTTCAAGAAAATCTAATTTCGGCATGCCACTCAGCCTTTAAGAAAAAGAAACTAAACACAACACCAAAACAACACACCAACTGGTGGACTCCGAAACTGCAAGTACAAAAGAATTTAATAAAGGCTCTCCTAAAGAGAATAACGAAGACAACAAATCCAGCAGAAAAAGAAAAACAAAAACAGTGAGGGAGCTAAAGGAGAAAATGCTCTTGAATCCAGACATGTTCTATATTTCCTTTATGATGCAGACAGTATGAGTATTATGGGGAAGTGCATGCAAGCATGAGAGAAAAGGCATACGAAGTACAGGTAATGAAACTATATGAAATCTTTTGGTACTGTAATTTTACTATACTTCTTTTCTGCATGATGTAAAATTTATTCTCAATTATTGGCTGCTTAAAATGGGCATATAATCATATTATCTTACTTCTGCAGTAGCCAATTCAGGACTTTTTGCCAGGATCCTTTTTTTTGGAATTCTGTGAAAAATAGTTTGGAATTTTGAGAAAACAAATATGTAATTTTTATAGAAACAGTTAATTTCAGATTTATTTTGAATCTCAGATTTTTGCAGAGTTTGTTTTCAATTTTCTGATTTTGGTGCAGGGTTCTATTTTGAGTTTCTGAATTTTGTAAAGGGTCCGTTAGCGGACCTAATCAGGGGTCTGGCCAGAGGAAATTCGGGTCCGTTAACGGACCCTTCACAAAAATACGATCAAGCAAAACGGACCCTTCACAAAATGCTGATCAAAGAAAACTGACGTTTCACACATTATTCATATGAAAAGCAAATCTGAAATCAAAATAACGCATAGCATATTTCTGAGTAAAAGGGGGGGGGGGGGGGTCTTTTCTGAAGTTAAAGAAGGGAATCGCTTATCTGCCACTTTTGCGAAAGAATAAAAAAAAATCCCCACTTCCTGCCTGCGATGCTTGGGCAAGTGATTAAATCTAAAATGTAAAATGTTGCACTTTTTGTTGGTTTCTTTTAAAGAAATTAACTTATAAAAAGTTAGTTGTTTTGCTTTAATAGTTCTGCTAGTGTGTTTTATAATATGCAAATCAAAATGGCTTGCTGCGATGTGGCTGTTTTCTCTGGAAGTGCAGAGTAAGGATTTTTCTTCCTGCTCTTGACTTAAACAAAAAAT
>JAXGGA010022778.1:0-14461 GCA_038373865.1 Uloborus plumipes
CGTTATTATTTACCCAGGAATACCTTTTAAGAAGACGAAGAAGCCATTATCAACAGCTCACCGAGTTTAAACGAGGTCGTACAAATTGGCTACGAGAAGGTGGATTTTCATTTCGCGATATTGCAGAAAGACTTGGGTGGGAATGTTTCCACCATGCATGATTATTGGAAGCTATGGGCAAGGGATGATACTACCTCAAGAAGATCGAGTTTCGGCCTGCCACGTGGCACGACTGAGAAGGAAGATCGCCGAATCTTGCGTACGGCTGTGGCGCATCGTACTGCATCTGCGGCTGACATTAGAACTGCAGTTGGTACCGTCGTGACCCAAGGAACGGTAAGAAACTGTTTACTTCAAGGACAGCTCCGAGCCAGGCAGCCTGTAGCCGGTACTCCATTGACTGCAAACCATTGCCTTTTCCGACGGCAGTGGTGGCACGACAGAGCTCAATGGAGGTCGGAGTGGAGATCTGTTGTAATTTTTGATGAAAACAGATTCTGAATTAGTGCCAGTGGTGGCTGTACATTGGTCAGAAGGAGGCCAGAGGACCGCCTGCATCCAAGCGATCTACGGCCTAGACACGCGGGACTCACACCTGGAGTTATGGTCTCTGGAGCGATTTTCTACGACAGCAGGGGCATTCTTGTGGTTATCCCAAACTCACTGACTGAAAATTTGTCGTCAGTCTGTTAATTTAACCAGTAGTACAGCCCTTCATAAGTAGCATTCAAGGGGGCGTTTTCCAACCGGATAACGCTCACCCTCACATCGCTGCTGTAACGAATGTGCTCTACAGAGTGCTGATATGTTACCATGACCTGCAAAATTACCAGGTCTGTCTCCAATTGATAACGTTTGGGATATCATGGGATGGCACCTCGAGCATCATCCACAGTCAGCAATGACGGTCCTAGTATTGACACAGCAAGTGCAACAAGCATGGAACTCCATACCACAAAGTGACATTCGGCACCTGTATGACATAATGCATGCACGCTTGCAGGCTTGCCTTCAAAATTCTGGAGGTTACATCCTCTATTAAATTAACATAATTTCACATTTGCACAGCATTTTCTTGAGCTTAAATTCGCCAGTGATCTTGTACATTTAATCAATTAAACATGTTAACTAGACAATTGCATTACCCAAATTTCATTACTCTACGGCAATTTTTTCTTGGTGTTGGGATTTTTTTTTCCGCCAGTGTATGATTGCAAAAATTTTCTATCGCCCTCCAATTTTAAGAAATTTCATTTATACGGCTTGGATTATATAGGTTATGCTATAGAAATAATAAGTACATTACATTTCTCTTTTAGACGCATTTCATCCATATGCACATATTCTTTTTTACTTTTTACGGCTATAGAGCATGTTATAAACATAATTCACCTTGATATCTGCTTTAAATTGTCCATATAATGCAGAAGAATGGTGATTGTTAATCGATGGCTCGAAAACTTGCTTGAAGGCAGTAGTACTCCATTATAGAGATGCCCTACCATCGGTTCCAATAGCTTATTCTTGCATAAAAACATAATCTTACGAAGATATGAAGATATTGCTACTTGAAAATGACAGCTGACATCATAAGTATTGCATACGTGCAGATTTTAAATTAATTGCTATTTTCATTGGTCTGCAACTCGGTTACACAAACTTTTGCTGTTTGGTATGCGAGTAGGACAGCAGGGCAAAACATGAACATTGTATCAAAAAAAAAAAAAAAAGCCAGAGAACAAACATTGCATTGATGATGAAAAAAAAAAGTATCCAAAGTGTTTTTCTAACCATTTAAAAAATATATTCTTCCACCTTTGCATACAAGCAATTAATGAAGACTTTCGTTAAAGCAATGGATAAAGAAGGGTGTGGAAGTCAATATTTAAAGAAACAGTTCCTATCACTCATTTATGCAAAAATTAAGGAGGGTATTTTCATCGGCCCACAAATAAGAAAACTTATGAAGGAACAAAGCTTTGAAGCTAGTTTAAGTAATTTAGAGAAAATCAGCAAGAATTGATTTTCAAAATGTTGTGACACGATTCTTATGGAGTAATAAAAGTCCTAACTATGAAAAATTAATTCAAGAGTTGTTAAAAAGTTACATTCCGGTGTTCAATGTCATTGAAAGTTAATTTTTTGACACTACACTTAGAACACACCCTTGAAAGTATGAGAAGCGGTGAGTTTGTGTGTGAAGAGCATGAGGAGCGCTTCCGAGGACATTTCTGCAATGGAAAAGCAATATCAAGGACTCGCGTAATAAACTTCGCCAATGTTGTTAAAATCTTATGAAATAAGTTTACGATAGTGCTTATAAAAGATAATCCGCAGTTAAAGCATTTACAGCTGTAAAAAGTATGAAATTTACTAAAATTTTTTACGAGTACCATTATTTTCTTCATCAAAAATCTCTAATTTCTCTAAATTTTTTAACAACATAAATTTCTTGTTTTTTATATTGGTTTTAAGCCTTATAATTGTTTATATAATATGATAAATAACAAAATTTTTATCTATGTGTTGCATAAATGATGCTATTAAAGTAAAATTTTAAAAATTTTGGATTTTTGAAAAATCTGTGCGTGATGGAACATTTTTATTGTCATATTCTTTTTCAGCCCACCCTAAAATATAAAAATCACCAGTTACTCAATGAGGAACAGAAACCTTGTTTACCAGTGTTATCGAAGCTGGTGATATTTTGTAGACTGGAAATTTCTGAAATATATGGGAAAACATAAAGCGCAGGAAAAATCAAATACCGTTGTAGTTTCTTAATTTTGAGCCCGAAGCTATTGAGGCGGACAGGTTTCTTAAATGGTTCAAAATTTAACGAAAAAATGTTCAAAAGTTAAATACCGTAAAGTCGGGTTACTTGGACTCTAAGGGGTTACTTGAGCCCATTACAGTAAAATGATAAAATCTAGGTTTGGTACTTATTAGTTGAAGACTTGCACGTAGTTCCTCGTTTCTCCTCTAGGTAGAAGCACTCTGCAGTCTCTAATGCTAGTACCAAACCCAGATTTTATCATTTTGCTGTGGGCTCAAGTAACCTCCTTGTGGGTCCAAGTAACCCGACTTTACGGTACAGGACACACATGTCATAAGAACCCGTTTATGGGGCAGGCAGCCTTTCATACAGAAAAAAGGATAAGGACAGGAGAGAGAAAGTAAATCTATGATAGAGCCAGGATTCAAACCCGAGACCGCCCCATTTAGTTAGACTTCTCTGACCTCTAGACTAGGTGGCTGGCAGCGTTTTTTTGTATTTGGACTGTCTGCAAAATCTCAAGTATTTTACTTCTGTCGAGTACAAGTCCTTGAAGCGCTTTCTTTCGGACAATTTACAAAGTTTTGGCTTGTTCTTTTATGCAAAATTTCAATCTTTTAAGAGTACTCCCCTGTGTTTTTTTTTTCAAAAACCTCCGTATATTTTTTTTTGCAGTTTTCCATTTCTTTGTTCTTTTTTTTTAATGTTCCTGTAGAGTTCATGTTTTTAATGCTCTATCAATTTACTTTATTTTCCCCGAAAATGTTTCTTTAAAAGATTCTCCCGTATTTTCACGGAAGTTTTTTTTTTTTTTAGCAAAGTAAAAAAACCCATTACATCATTCTTTGATTTTTTTTTCTACTTTTTCTCCTGTTTATAACTTACAAATAGCCTAATCATTTCAAACTACCGATGAATTTTTAAACATGTTTTAAAATTTTCTTTAGAACATCTCCTCATAATTAAACCTTAAATATCTTTGCAAAACAGAAACATAACAAAACCAATTTCAACACATGTACAAACCTTAATTTACATTAGAAAGGGTGATTTCGAAACATAAAAATGCGTTCTGTCATGTTGCATCGCGAAATTAGTCTTTTGTTCTTTTGTGGCGCTCTGATTGGAGCAGGAGAAAAATGCGACAGGGAAGAAAACATTTCGTTGAACAGTGTAGAGTATAAATGAAATATAATCTGTCAACATAGTACTTTCCCATGAATAATGCATACCTTATTTAAACACGGAATATTTATCAAAAATTAAGTATTTGATAAGCTTATTAGAAACTTGTCAGCGTGGATCTTCTATGTTGTGAATACTGATGAGGTGGTGTATTGTTTTGATTTTTGATGTAACGAACTTTGTAAGTTATGTTGCATTTAATTTTAGTTTTTGCTTGGAGCTCAGTTGTGCTATTTTTAATGAATATGGCTTTAAGCTCAAAGTTTCTAAATGCAAGTTATTAACTTTTACTTCTTTTTTCGGAACTGTGCTTAATAGTTGGTTGTGTGAATATTTTCTCTTGCCTACATGTAATCTGGTCATCGCTGTTTTTCCTTTTAATCTTATTTTAACCCTACACTGCATGATTTTTTGTTCTTTGAAAGAACTATATATATTTTTCAGTGTAATAATTAAACATTGGAAAACATTTTTAAAAATTTAATTTTGAGGATAGATGGTTATATTTGCTTTAAAGATGCATAATACTTGCTTTTTATGCTTGAGTTGCAGTAAGCTTGGTCATAAGTAAAAAAAGTCCATGTAGCCAATTGGCAACGCTATGCAGTGTAGGGTTAACTTTTGAGATACCGTAAGTCAATAAAATTACTTTCTCACCAACTGTAATAAGGGTGCGTTTGTTTTATGTCGGAGAATATGGTATCAATAAGATATCGAAACAACATCACTAACAAAAAAAAAAATTCGAAACGTCATTTCCGAGAATATTTTCGGTTAACGTTCCGATATTTTACTGGCTTCCACAACTTTATTTTGGAGAAAATCCAGAATCTTTTTACAAAAGTTTCCTGAATTTCTGCGTATTTCATGAATACTGACTCTTCACTGGTGTAAAACATATGTTTAGCTACCAGTTTCAAAATAAACACAGCGCTGTGATTATTTCCTTTGCCTTCAGCACAATTACAGCCCGTCCAGATTGACTGAACCCCTGGACAGGACAAAGTGCTGTTTTTAGTCACTAGCTTTGCTGGCAATTATAGTTTGCCTATAATTCTGCATAAGATTTGGCCTCGGTTGCAAAAGTGCTTTAGCAGCTTTCCCGGTAGACCACGGTGGTGCCAAGGCCTTAGGAGAAAAATATATAAATCTTATACGAAGATTTCTAATTCATTTCATAAACGTGACTTATTTTTATTAGGAAGATTTCTGAATGATTAGAAAGATTTCAACAGTATCTGTTCAATTTTAGGTAGGTTACTGACTTATAAAGGGAATATTTCCCTTTTTTGCCAGATTTGTTACTGTCAGAATTTAGTCACGCCAGCTTCCTCTTTTTTATCAGAGAAACGTGTTTGATTTTTTTTTTTTGAATTGGTGATTTAGTTCACATTTTAAGTGATTTAGCTCACATTAAGATATGTTAGATTATGGCCAAACTGAACAGCTTTGTGACAGTTCAATTTATCCAGGAGTGACATGATTATAAAATCTTTAGTCGTTAGGTGTGTTACATGCTAGCAACAATGACATGTTAGTTTGTTTCCAAATCCGCTGTTAAATATTCTGCACTGTAAAAAAAATAAATAAAAAAGTCAGAAACGTGCAGCTAACGTGCCCTATTTCTGCCAGTTACATATCTCTTAAAAACATAAAAGTATCTCTCCAGAAGGTAACATTCTACCTGAAATTAATAATTCAGAAGCCTTCGCAATAAAAAATTAAGAATAAATATAAAAAAAAAAAAAAAAAAAAAAAACAGGCGCATTTTTTTTTTATTAAAGGGGGATGGACACCAATTCTTGGGATGAGAGGGGAGTGACTGCAAAAAGTTGCAGAAAACGGTGGTAATGAAAGTTTTATCTAGACGAGTGATAGACCAAGGGCGGATTCAAGTGAGGGGTGATGGGGGCGATCGCCCCTCCCTTGAGGGATTCTTCTCCAGCAGGTTTGAGATTTTGAAGTTCAAAAACGGCAATTTTAGTTGATCTTTGATGATATTAAGGGAAAGAGTGCTGGGATTCGGGGCTCTGCTCTGGAAATTTTTCGAAATGGAAGACCAAAACATTTGTAATAAACATGTGTTAGCAAGGATTCATGGCCAAAATAATGGGCAAGCAAGAAAAAAAAATCAATCGCCCCTCCCTTGGAACATTTCGGGATCCGCCCTTGTGATAGACACATCTAACCAGGAAAGTACGCGATCATGGAATAATGAATTTTTTTTTAATTAGTACCAATCGAAAGAGCATTGTAAAACATGTTTCTGGACGCACGCGTTTTTGCCCTCGCGCCCCCGTTATCGAAATATAAGGTCCTAAAGTTAGCTAATTTTTTTTGAAAAATCGCCAATTTTAGCGAGTTATAATGAAACTGGAAGCTGCGGTGCGATTACACGATTTGCGTCCAACGGGAAACTTGATTCCCATTTTTGGTCATCTGCAAAGCTTTTGAAAGACGGCTTTACAATAATCTTTTACTTTACCTGTGCGAGTTAAAGCAGAAAGCTACTATCAAGCCTATGACATGGAAAGCAGAGAGCTTTTTAAAGAGGAAAAACAATTTTAAACAACACATCAAAATTAAATTTTATCGTACTATTTGCGATTGAAGCAGGTCCCTTGTTTAAGGGGAGTCCCCCTTGTTAGGGACCCTTGTCAACAGGAGGTGACAACTGAACCTCCTGTTTTTTTTAATTATTTTTTTAAACAGAATTGTTCGTACAATTCTGTAGTATGGGGGGGGGGGGGTATATTTAGGGTTTTTAATTGTAAAAATTGCAAATATAAATTTTTTCAAACCACTTTTCTTTTGGTAGGTCCTCTCTAACTCAAAGTGAGTTCTCCTAAACATTTTTGTCAATTGCATCACTGAGTATGTAAGAATGGTCTTTTTTTTTTTTTTTTTTTTTAAAGGCTTAAAATTTAATGAAAATGTGTTCAAATAAAAAAAATCAAACAGGAATGAGGTGTTTTCTCGGAGATATTTCGAAAAAAAAAAAAAAATTCGCTCGAATCGAGCTTGTTCCCTCAAAAGTTATAAGTGAGGACAGGGGAAAAAATCGGAAATTCGAAATTGAATGAAATATTATTCAAATCAAAAAGTCGAATATGGTAGTGTATTGTCCTCACTGGGATCTTTCGATTAAAAAAAATTGAATCGGACTATGCACTCATAAGCTATTGCGAGGGGGGGGGGGGCAGAAAAACTGACCAATAGACAGACTGACAAGTGCACAGTTTCCGCAGCTCAAAACCCAACTGTCCTATTTTAAATTTCTCTGTGTATTTAATTATTTTTATTAAGTTGTGCTTTTTCGACTCAATTGTTTTGAGCGTTTTTTTTTTCAGTGCATCAGGCCTTTCATGATTTTTTTCACCTATTTTCTACTTTTACAGAAAAGTAAGCTAAAACTTGTATTGATTTACAATTTTGTTAGTCTTTTCCTACCCGTTGAACATATAGTAGAACTAGTAAAAGTTATTCTAGTGTTTTTAAATAGTACGAAATTAACATGCAATATGGTTTACATTTACGTTACAGAGACTTTTCGCTACAGTGACCAATTTATTTGAACGGCAGGGGTTTTTACAATGAATGCCGACTCTATTAGTATATTTTAAGAATGGAAATAATTATTTCCCTCTACCATTGATGTAATTTTCGACGTGGATATAATTTTGCAGCTATTGATATTTACTAATTCGTTTTCTTTTTAAAACTATCTATTTTTTCTCGATTTCAATTTAAAAAAAAAAAAAAATGTTTTTGCTAAGAGTTGGCAGATAGTGAAACTTCTTGTATCGATTTTTTTAAAAAATAAGAACTGATATCATAATCCATGACAATTTAATTTCTACCCCAAAGATTATTTCTTTCATTTTTTGTACATGAGCTCATATTAGCTGCTTTTCATACTTATTTAATTATCCCGAATTATTCATTTAGAAACACGTGCAATATATTTTAACTTATACTAATTAACATATACAACTTAATTTATTAAAAAAACTTAAAATAACTAAAATTCTAAAATGTATTGTTATCAATCGTAAAAAGATAAAAATTTAACATCTTTGTTAAGCTTTCGCTCCTCTGGATAAAGCTCTCTGTTTTCCACATCATAGTCTTGATCAGCATTCTTTATTTTAGCTCATACAAGTAAGGAGTTAACGTAAAACATCTTTTACTTTCTTTGCGAATGACCAAACATGGAAATGATGCGATGTCAAACAAGCAGCGGAAGGGAGAATCGGGAGGTAGCTCCAATTTCTTGCCAAGTCTTCAAATTTGGCTACTTTTCGGCCGACTTTAAGACCCCTTATCTCGAAAACGAGGGGACGAGGGCACTTGATCTTTGGGTCAAAGACATATCTCAGTATGTTCTTTCGACCATTACCATTTTTTACTTTTTTCATTATTACTTAATTCGAGTACTTTCCTGGTAAGAAAAGAGATGATTGCGAAATTCCACTTTTACGGTGAATTCAAAATGCGGTCTATGGGGTTTAAAGCAGACAAAGGATGATCAAGGCCCCGTTTGAGTTGAAAACATATTGTGTAGTGACTGGTTACCCTCGGTACTGATTCAAAAATCGTGTACATGCCACGTTGACAGCAGCCAACATCGTCAGTGTTGCAACTCTTCAAAAAGAATGACACCTCCACAAAAACGACACAAGACACGATTCCACATCACAAAACTCATTAAAAGTCATTTTACGTCAAATTCAATGGAATGTTCAGAAAACGAAACGATGGATAAAAGCAGGAAAAATTCCCCAACAAAAGGCAAAAAAAGAGAGAATTTCCTATTTCAGCCCTTTGGATATTTCAAGTAAAACTGATTACTCCTTATAACTTCCGTAACGGTCCCTTCTTTCCTGCTTGTGACGCGAAAGCAATTTACTATAGTTCCCAAAGGAATGAGAAATGTTAGGTTTCGGTACATTCTTCCTTTCTGCTCGCACAGTGCTGAAAATATTTTGACTTTTTTTCCTTTGCCAGACTTTGTCGATTATTTATTAGTTTCTACGTTTGATTTATTGAGATTTATTGCGAAAGCGTGGCATTTTCAATAAGGAAGTTGCAATTTTTCCCTTAATGTTGTGTAATGAGTTTGGAAACAATGTTAGTATTTAGTGTTTTTCTTTGAAAAAATCACTTAGGTGAATTAAGCATTTATTTTCTTCGAAGTCAACAGTTTGTTCATGAGTACAACAATTAATAAAAATGTATTTAATAAAACTGGAACGGGTCAAATTATTAGAGGTATAATTGCTTTAAGTAAAATAAATAATATAAGGAAAAAAGATAAATTGTCTTAAATAATTGAAGACCTCGGGAGATGAAGGGGTTATGTGACAAAACCGAAATTGCGAGTAATTAAAGTTAAAAGTTTTATCATTGCCGTTTTTGCAGCTTTTTTTATTTCTGGTTTTCTCGTTATGAAGGTCTAATGCAGGCTCGTCGTTTTGGGGGGTCAGAGGGGGGAAAGCTCCCTCCTGGCTTGAAGAAATCAATGCATTTACATGTAATTTGGCGTGGTTTCTTATGTTTTCCTATGAAATTGCATTTTGTTTGGACACTTTGCCCCCCCCCCCCCCGGAAAAACTTTAAATGACGTCCCTGGTCTAATGTCATCTACTTTTTGACGTACCAAGTTTTATTTTTTTTTACTAGTATCCATTACTTACCATGGTAGAGAGTGCATTTTCAAAAAACGCAACATAATCATTTCATCCTCCAAACCCTTCAAATTTGTTCCTTGTATAGATTTTTATTATTATTTGGTTGTCTTTTATTTTGCAAGTGGCAACTCTGCCATACGGGTTGCACGAGAAAAACTCTCTTATTCCGTTATCTCTTGGTTAGTGATTGCATACTCTGCGTATTATATACTTTGCACTTTTCAGCCTCTTAAAATTGCATTAAAAAAATTGATGAATATATTTTGATACTGGTGGCTTAATGTATATTTCACATCAGTTTTTTTTTGTCGTGTGCCAGCCAGGCTGGCAATTTGGGGTGCGCTGCTTCACTTTTCCAACTGTACCGTTATTTGGTGACTTCCACAGAACACGCATGCCATAGGTACCCGTTTATAGGGTAGGCAACCTTTAATCACAACACATTCACACAAAGAAAGGGCAAGGACAGGAGAGAGAAAGCACATCCATGCCCAAGCCGGGACTCGAACCCGGGACCACACCATCCGTGGAAGACTGCTCTGACCACTGGACAAGGCGGTCGGCGTCACATCAGTTAAAAGACTACATTCATGCAGTTTGTAAAAATTCCGAAAACTTTCACGGATACTCGATTTTCACAGTAATGGAAGCCGTGAAATCATGGAATGTTACCTCGAAAAAAATGTCTGATGTTTCGGAATTTTCTTACAGTGTAGTTATAGGACTCCGATTTCGCAGTTATGACTTACACTGAAGTGACAAAAGTCATGGGATAGCAATATGCAAATTTTCAGATGGCAGTAGCATCGCATAGAACAGGTATAAATGCGCAGTGCTTTTACAGAGCTTTCATTTCTGTTCAAGTTATTCATGTGAAGAGGTTTTAACGTGATGATGACCGCACGACGTGAATTAACAGACTTTGAACGCGGAATGTTAGTTGGAGCTAGACGCATGGGTCATGCCATTTCGGAAATCGTTAGAGAATTCAACATTCCCAGATCCACTGTGTCAAGAGTGTGCGGAGAGTATGAAATTTCAGGCATAACATCCCACCATGGACAGCGCAGTGGTCGACCGCCTGCACTTAAAGATCGAGACCGGCGACGTCTGCAAAGAGTCGTAAATTCTAACAGACAAGCAACACTGCGTCAAATCACCGTAGAAATCAATGTGGGACGTACAATGGACGTGTCTACTAGAACTGTGCGGAGAAATTTGGATTTCTTGGGCTATTCCAGCAGAAGACCGACTCGAGTGCCTTTACTGACAGAACGACATCGCTTGCAGCGACTCTCGTGGGCACGTGAGCATATCGGTTGGTCCCTAGATGAATGGAAAACCGTGGCCTGGTCCGATGAGTCACGATTTCAGCTGGTAAGAGCCGATGGTAGGGTTCGAGTGTGGCGCGGACCCCACGAAGCCATGGACCCAAACTGTCAGCAAGGCACTGTTCAAGCTGGTGGTGGCTCCGTAATGGTGTGGGCTGTTTTTTCATGGCATGGACTTGGTCCTCTAGTGCGACTGGACCGAACATTGACTGGAAATGCTTATGTGCAGCTACTTGGAGATCACTTGCAGCCATTCATGGACTTCATGTACCCAAACAACGATGGGATTTTTATGGATGACAATGCGCCATGTCACCGGGCCACAACTGTTCGCAATTGGTTTGAAGAAAATTCTGGACAATTCCAACGAATGATTTGGCCACCTAGATCGCCCGACATGAATCCCATTGAGCATTTATGGGACACCATCGAGAGGTCTGTTCGTGCCCAAAATCCTGCCCCATCAACGCTTTCACAATTATGGACGTCTATCGAGACAGCATGGCTCAATATTCCTGCAGAAGACTTCCAACGACTTGTTGAGTCCATGCCACGTCGAGTTGTTGCACTTCGCCGGGCAAAAGGAGGGCCGACACGATATTAAGAGGTATCCCATGACTTTTGTCACTTCAGTGTAAATTTCAATTGTTTAAAGCAGTTTCCCAAAGTGTGGTCCACGTACCACCGGGGGTCCGTGGTGTTATCCTTACAAAACGTTAAATTGCTGAAATTAAAGGACGAGCACCATTATTTTTTACTTAAAACGAGAATACATTAATAAGGAATCAAAAAGTTTTTGCGTGCGTACACACAAAACAACGTAAACCTCCTCCCGGAACCCTCGATTTTAAACATAATTGACACTTAATTGAGTTTAGGCTAGATTTCTACTTCCATAGCCCAAATCATTAATGTTAAGTAATGAAAACTAGACAAGAGCTCCAAAGATATACGGAACAATGAATAAATAAATATAAAGAAAGAGGGGAAACCGTGAAATATTTTTGTAGTTTTACTTTTAATTTATCAAATCAATGGTTTTTCTTGTGTAGTGAGGGAGAGAGGAGGGCCGGAGTAGTTTGTAACTTTTAGAAGGTAGTTTGTGATTATCTGAATTTTAAGAATCTATGACTTAAAGAAAGACTCTAATCTCTTGTTAAAACCAATCTTTTAAATTATGGACACAAAATGTAATGAAATTTATTTAAAGATGATATGTATATCACAAAGAAACAAGAAGTTCTGTCAAGAACTAAACGAGCCTACTTTCCCGTACATCGACATCGGCATTGTAGCATCTGATCAATATTCTCTTGATTATCTGAAACTAAAAATTATGTCAAACATATCTTTAAGCTGATTTTTGAAAGCAAAATATACCCCTCTCATCAGATAAAATAGACACGTAAAAAGTAAATAAACGAGTCAATAAAGTTTTGTCGCACCTTTTAAAGAATGTAACTGTTATAGTTCTTCCGTAGAAAAATTCCACAATCGTTTTCAAAAGAAAAAAAAATAAATAAATAAAATAAAAGTACAAAGAACTTCAAAACACATTTTATCAAAGAAAGAAAAAAAAACTTGTTCGTTAATAAAATGTCTTGAATTTCATTTTTAATCCGTTGCCAGTTGTTAAATATAAATAAGGAATAAAATGCTCTCGTGAATGAAAAATTTTTGTTAACAAAAAAAAATCGTCTGATAAAAAAAAATAATAATAATAAATTAAACAAACAAATAAATAAATAAACAAAAAATCGTCTGCCCAGTCAGTCATTTTTTCTGAGCCTGCATTTCCGCCATGTTTGCGGAGTCGGAGTCGGAATCAGAGTCCTCACAGAAGATTATTCAGAAAAGTACTTTACAATACATTATTTATCAAAACCATTTTCTTACAAAGTTAGTTTGAAGGAAATCCGCCTTGAAGTTCAGAATCAACATTCAATTTAAATTTCTCCGTAGGCGCTCATGTTAAAATTTTTTCTGAACGGTTCATCATTGAACGAAAAATGGTTCAAATTGAAAAGTGAAATATAGGAATGAGCCTCTCCGAGATCTTTCGAACAAAAAAAAGTTTATTCAATTCGGACGGTTCACTTAAAAGTTATTATGTGGGGAAATGTTGTTTGAACGGTTCAATGTTGAACAAAAAAAATGTTCAAATTGAAAATTTAAATACGGTAATGAAGCATCCTTGCCGAGACCTTTTGAACAAAAAAAAGTTTGTTTAAATCGGACTGTTCATTCAAAAGTTATTAGGTGTGAGAGCTTGTTTGAACGGTTCAATGTTGAACGAAAAATTGTTCAAATCGGAAATTTAAAAACGGGGATGAAGTATCCTTGCCGAGATCTTTCGAACAAAAAAAAGTTTGTTTAAATCGGACGGTTCACTCAAAAGTTATTAGGGGTGAGAGCTTGTTTGAACGGTTCAATGTTAAGGGGTTACAGTACCTTTCTAACAAATTTCTTTAATTTAAGTGAAAAAGTTAATTCTTTGAAATATTTGTTTCTGCACTTGTTTAAAAATCAATAATTTATTTTCAAACATCAAAAATTTTGAAAACTTTTTTTGAAAATTTGAAAAATGTAAGAAAATTTCAGTTTTTTTAAAACCCTAAGGCTTTTTTGTTTCTGCACTAATTTCAAAATTTCTTTTTGCGAAATGATCACAAGGAAAACCTCAACAAATCTGTGCATTCATTTTCTTATATTTTGATTAGAAAATATTTTGTGACCATTTATGTAAAAAAATCTTAGAAAATTTTGTTCTTCGAGGTTTAACAAACCTAAAAATTTTTGTAATTTATAAAACGCTTATTCCATGCACAGTTTTGTTAAATATATTATCCTGAGTGCAAAAAATATTGCTTTAAAGTGATATCTTTAATAGAAAAAATTCCTTAGCATTTCTAGTAACATAGAAACACTAAAAACTGATCACCGAGAAAAAGCACTTTAAAGTTTGGCTTTTCCATTAGAACACATAGCATGTATGCCCTAAAGTCACTCATAACTTTTTAAATAATTTAGCTAGAACAATGCTGTTTTTTTCTGAGTGTTTTAAATAACTTTTACTTTTGAAATAAGCAATAAATTTTTTTTGGTCTTTTGGTCATTTTTGAGGTACTGTAACCCCTTAAACGAAAAATTGTTCAAATCGAAAATGTAGATACGGGAATGAAGTACCCTTGAAAAGATCTTTCGAACAAAAAAAAGTTTGTTCAATTCGGACTGTTAACTAAAAAGTTAATATCGCGGGCCAGGTTGTTTGAACTGTTTAAAGTTGCACCAAAAATTGTTCAAATCGAAAAATCAAATATGGGAATGAGCTGTACTCGCCGAGATCTTTCCAACAAAAAAAAGTTTGTCCAAATCGTAATGTTCATTCAAAAGTTATTAGGGGGGGGGGGACAGACAGACCGACCGACAGACACACAAATTCCCCATCTCAATACCCTACTTTCAAATTTTTAATTTTT
>JAXGGA010022779.1:0-14461 GCA_038373865.1 Uloborus plumipes
TTAATATCTAATATGACTGGACTGTAAGTCCTATGCGCGCGTAAAATAAGTTTGAGACGCTATAAAATATGATCCAAGTAACTTAGCGAATGCCTCCGTGGCTTAAAATGATCCTTATTGACCCAAAAACATAATTAACAAAAAATTTTGCTTTTACCTCAAAATGAATAATCCTTTCGCTATGCCGCCGGACTATTACGGAGCGGCGTGACAGACGTGAAAAGATTCTAATAGCAGAGAAATATCTTTTCTGAAAGGAAGGTATTACAAAAAGAAAGAGCGAAACCCAAAGTGCAAAATTCAAAATTTCCTTACACACATTTAAACTCTTTCAAAAAAAAAAAAAAAGCATGGTTTTAAGTTGCGACGATTCACGGGGACAGATGTTTTCATTATCTATAAGAAAACTTTCATCAATGTTAGATAGGTTATTTAGTATATGTTATTTTAGCAATAATAGTGGCAAAGTAAAAAATATCTAATTACAACATCATTGGGTGTTAATAGATCGCAATTTTTGTTAGAAGCACAAAAACTAAAAATAAAAGAATTCAATAAATAAAATAATTTGAGAATTCATATTAAAAGCTACTGCGATTAATTTTTATGAACTAACGATATGATCGTAAGTTTTTTTCAAACTTTTGTCGCACATTAATCCTTGAAGGTTTGTAGCCTTTTCTTTCTAAATATTTTAACTAAAATATTTTTGAAAAGCTGAAGACAATCATATTTTATCTGGCAATTATGAAAAATCAAATATGCAGAATGCTTCCATGTCCAGTACACAGTCGGAGGAATAACACAATTTTTGTTTTAGAAGCAAAAATTGGTAAAAAGGAAAGATGAAAAGTAATTACATCATCTAAAAAGTTTATCAAACAATGAAATTTTTAACTAAGATTTTTATAAAAAAGAAAATATTTAATTAGGTCCTCACATCATACCGGATAACCCTCACATCAATTCCGGATATTCCCCACATCAATACCGGATACTTAGCCGGATATCCTGCAAAAATCTTCCGGAAATCCGTATCCGGTGCGGTCAGCCGGATCGGATATCCGGAAGTACCGGATACTTAAAATACCAGCCGGATAGGCCGGATACCGGATAGTTACCGGATATCCGGTCCATCCCTAATCTCAATAATTCGAATGATTTTTTTTATATAGGAAAAAAGTAAAGGCGTGAAGCGCCTACTAGCGAGCCGCCTTGGCGGGGAGTACTTTCTTGATATTTTCCCCACTACTTTCAGGGCACGAAGTGCCCGTTCAACGCCGGGCCACGTGCGTGGTATGTCTTGAAATCGAATGAACATTAAATTATATCAAATAATATAACTTCAGAATGAGGTAAAAGTTAGAGAGGGTTTATTTAGAACTGAATTCTTTTTGAAAGGTTGAGATCCTTAAAATATTTTTTGCCATAAAATATTTCATACCATAAAGGAAGCAATAAAAACAATAAATTTCATGTTTCAACACATCTCATTATTGTAGCACTGTTGACAAATGATTTGTTTTAGAAACATTAATATTAAAATATATTTTAATGTCTGTTTCACTGGCAAGATTTTTTTTTTCCTAAATGAATTATTTACTGAATGGTATGTTAATGCATTACCCTCAATTACTCTAAAAAAGTTTCAATGCCTCAAAAACAAATAAATAAACAAATAAAATAAATGAAAATGAAAAATAATCGAAAATGGTGATCTTAGTACAAGAAAGATCTTGTAGAGGAAAGCCTGTTTCAAAGGAATTTGTGGAATTTTTTCTTCCATCTTTGTTTGGCTTTTGTTTCCTTTAATGTTTTTGCACACATGTATAGAAACTAGAGATGAAAATGGTCGGAAAAAACCGGAAATTTTCTGAAAAAAAACGGTTTTTTTCCGTTTTTTTCCGAGGAGATTTATTTCCATTCCGGAAAAATTGAATTTTTCCATTTATTTTTTAAGAAAGAAATGACTAGAAAATCTTTTGTTTGTATAATTGTTAGAAACGTTAATTTATTGAATCCTGCATTTTGTTTTTCATTTAAATCCCCTAAACATCTTGATGCAAAAGCATATAGCCATTATTTTCGTTTTTTTTTTCTTATTTAATTACATTGCAGGTATCAAAGAGCATTTTTTTAATAGTGTACAAAATGAAATTTGGATACTGAAATTGTGCTAAAATGTTCAATTTCTGATCATACTCCCCGATAATTTTCAGCTTGGAAAGCAGAAAAAAAGATAAATAAAATTTATCCAGTTTTTAAGGAAATACTTGAATATTGGCCATTTTATAAACATTACGTTCTCTACTCTAGGACAGCGCAATTTTTAATCGAAAATCTTAAAGCAATAGTAAATAAGTACAGAAATTTATGTTAAAAACACATTTTAATATTTTGTAATAAGTGAACCACTGCTCAATTAGGTAAAAAAATAATTCTGATTAAATTCCAACTTTTATAAACACACCAGATTTAAAATTGGCCTACTATTAGTGTATTTTTGATATTAAAAATACATAAATTATTTCTCATGAAAAATTACATATCGCCACTGAAAGGGAAAATTATTTCATTATTGATAAGTGCTTATGCACAAAAATTTTCATTTATTAATATGAATTATCATTACCTCACTTTTTAACTGATTTTCTACATGTACTTCCTCTACTTTGTGTATGTATAAAATAAAATGTCACATACATATTTAATTTTATATCATAGATTTATCAATTTTCTGTTAAAAATTGTTAATTTCCTTTTGGTATTTAGATATTTTCCAAAATTTTATACTAATATGCAATATTACTAACATTATGATAGCATATTTACGAAAAATTTAATAATTTAATTTAAATAGTTTACATATCTTTCAAAGATTTTTATATGTCTAACAATTCAGAGTTCAAATCGTACTAAGATAATAATTATTAACGTTCTGTGTATTTAAAGTAGCACAAAATATAAAATAAATAACTAAATAAAAAAAAAAAAAAAAAACTATATTAAAGTAAGTACACTTACCTTTATTTCAAATTCCAAGCAGAATTCAACGCTATCAAATATTAAAACTCTCTCAACACAACAGCTCTACACAGAAACTTCTTTAACAAAACCAATGTCCTTTTAGTGAAGAACTAATTTTACTTCTTCATGAAATGAATAAGCATAACTTCAGTCACAGAACGAGGTTTCCGCTGACTATGCGAACTAAATGTGTATTGCCGTGCTTGCTAAGCACGTAGTAGAATTTGCAATTGAGCTCAAACTGAGATATTGCATTTTAAAGAGCTGCTCCTCCATATATTTTGTTGTGATGACTTGTTATTCAGCAGATTAAAAAAAAAAGTTTCCAATCACAAATTACTACAAAACATTTTATTAATAACACATACGAAACAGAGAGCAACCTCTGGTTAATAACTCTGGTTTTGTTGAAAAGTCGGGGTACGACTATTGTGCTTAGCAAGGTAGTGCAGTAAGTTGAAATTCCATTTAAAAGTTTGTTCAGGTTTAGTAACCATTACACAGTTTATAGTTTTCTATTAGAAAGGTTAAAAAAAGTCATTTAGTTTTTATTTGGATTTAGATTGGGTGGGGAAAAACCAGAACTCAATAGTTTTCATTTTTAGATAGCGAGGTTATATTGCAAGGGAGAGAAATCATTCTGATTTTTCTTTCAAACACTATTATTGATGTTTGAAAGTATCTACTTATTATTTTAACTTTTAAAGGCATTCTAAAATAGAAAATTTAATTGTGAGGGTTAGACACACTTCATCCAATATTAACAGTGAAATGACGATATGATTCATTTGTGGGGTTTGACCAAGAAAGCTTTGAGTCATAAAACAGAAAGGCTATTTTTTTCCTGTTAAAACCTACCTAATTATGCGTATCAGGAAAAATAATAAGTGTTGATTGCATATATTTTTAATGATTAACCTTTTAAATGGTCCAAGAAAAACAAAACTATTAAAAAAACGCTCTTTTTAATTGTAAAAAAGTCAATTTTTCATTTTTTCCCAATTTTTCCGGAAAAAAACAGGAAAAAAACCGGTTTTTTTCCATCACTTAAAAATTTCCGGAAATTTTACATCTCTAATAGAAACAGACAAATTATTTTTTGTAACTACAAACTTGAGATTTCAAAAACAGCTTTTTTTTTTTTAGCTTTTTCTACTCAGATAAACTTACCTCTCCTTAAAAAAATACATTTTGGTTGCTACATGCAAAATTATGTTACATTTTCATTTTCGAAAGCTGTTAAAATATTAATAACATAAAAATAAATCAGCAAAAGTAATTCCATAAAAAGATATTTTTTACTGTGTTTAAAATTTCATAAGGCTTTCTTGTTGCAGATTTTTCTAGAATTTTCCAGTATTTTCCCATCGGAATGACAGTTATTGGTAGATAATTAGTAACACATTATTTCATTCATCAAATAATAATTAAAACAAATATTTTTTGCATTTGTGCCTTTAAATGTAATTAAGGTACAATTATTTCATTTAATACATATGTAAAAAGCAATATTTACTCATATTTGTTTAAATATACACTAATTTCAAGGCTCCCAAATGGCCCTCTTTTTCCTCCAAAGCAGGAGTGCCCATCCCCCCCCCCCCCAAGCTCAATGGCGCAAATTCCTCCCCCCCCCCAAAAAAAAAATTTTTTTTTCGCGCCCCTCTTTTGATTTTTATTTTTACCTCTATTTTTTATTTTGTTTTTTTAAGTATTATTCATCTATTTTTTTAAATTATAACTTATTTTTTTTATATATTATTTTTTTTAAAGCACTAATTATGCGCAGAATAGAATCGCTTTTTTTCTCTTCCAGACATTTCAAGCACACACACACACGCAAAATAAATAATAAATAAATAATAAAGGAAAAAGAAAAAAAAATTAATTTAAATTTAAAAAAATACTGAATAATTATTTTTAAAAAATCAGTAAATAATTTAAATTAAAAAAAAAATAATTGATAAATAATTTAAATTAATAATTAAATTAGTTTTAAAAAAAATCCCCCCAAAAATTTTGATGGCGCAACTTGCGCGATAATCCCCCTCTGTGAGCACCCTGCTCCTAAATCCGTTTTTACTCTGCTTTCCCGTTAAAAATAAAAGAAAGACGAAAAAAGTATTAAAAGTGGCTTAATGCATCTAAAAAATATCGCCAAGTCCAAAAAAAAGTCAAAAAGAAACAAAAACATAAAATAAATATCGGAAAATTAAAAATTGGAAAGTAGGGTATTGAGATGGGGAATTTGTGTGTCGGTCTGTCTGCCCCCCCAACTTTTGAATGAACATTCCGATTTGAACAAACTTTTTTTGTTGGAAAGATCTCAGCGAGTACAGCTCATTCCCATATTTGACTTTTCGATTTGAACAATTTTTGGTTCAACTTTGAACCATTCAAATAACCTGCCTGCGATACTAACTTTTTAGTGAACAGTCCGATTTGAATACACTTTTTTTTTGTTCGAAAGATCTTATCAGGGATACTTCATTCCCGTATTTACATTTCCGATTTGAATAATTTTTTGTTCAACATTGAACCGTTCAAACAAGCTGTCGCCCCTAATAACTTTTGAGTGAACAGTCCGATTTAAACAAACTTTTTTTTTGTTCGAATTATCTCGGCAAGGATACTTCATTACCGTATTTAAATTTTCAATTTGATCATCTTTTCGTTCAACATTGAACCGTTCAAGCAACCTTTACCCACCTAATAACTTTTAAGTGAACCATCCGAATTGAACAAACTTTTTTTTGTTCGAAAGATCTCGGGGAGGCTCATTTCCATATTTCGCTTTTTGATTTAAACCATTTTTCGTTCAATGTTGAACCGTTCAGAAAAAACTTAACATTAGCTCCTACGGGGAAATTTAAGTTGAATGTTGATCTTGAACTCAAAGGCGGATTTCCTTCAAACTAACTTTGTAAGAAAATGGTTTTGATAAATAATGTATGTAAAGTACTTTTCTGAATAATCTTATGTGAGGACTCTGATTCCGACTCCCGACTCCGCAAATTTCGGAAATGCAGTCTCAAAAAAATGACTGACTGTGCAGACGATTTTTTGTTTATTTATTCATTTGTTTTGTTTTATTTTTTATTTATTTTTTTTATTTATTTTTTTTTTTTTTTAGCAGACGATTTTTTTTTTTTTTTTTTTGCAACAGAAATGTTCTATTCATGAGGGCATTTCATTCTTTATTTATATTTAACAACTGGTAACGGATCAAAAATGAAATTCGAGACATTTTATTAACAGACGAGTTTTTTTTTTTTTTCTTTCTTTGATAAAATGTGTTTCGATGTTCTTTGTACTTTTAATTTTTTTTTTTTTTTTGAAAACTATTGAGGAATTTTTCTACGGGAGAACTGTAACAGTCACATTCTTTAAAAGGTGCGACAAAACTTTATTTATTCATGTATTTACTTTTTACGTGTCTATTTCATCTGATGAGAGGGGTATATTTTGCTTTTAGAAATCAGCTTTAAGTGCTAAAAAGGTATGTTTGACATACTTTTCAGTCTCAGATAATCAAGAGAATAATGATCAGATGCTAGAATGCGGATGTCGATGTACGGGAAAGTAGGCTCGTTTAGTTCTTGACAGAACTTCTTGTTTAGAGTTAAGTCCGTTTTGATACGCTTTTATACGTTTTGGTCCGTTTAGTCCTCTTTTTTACACATTTAAAAAGCAGTTCTAAAGAGACTTTTACCCTCATGGTGATAGGAAATCAAATGTCGCATCGAAGCAGTGTGACATTCAATATTTCTCCATATACCACATAGATGCCTAATTTGCAATTAAACTTACATTGTGTTGTGCTTATTTAGATTCTATAAAGAAGTAAAATTGACTCATATGTCTAGCTTTTTTTTTTGTGGAGGGGGGGGGAGAGAGAGAGAGAGAGAAGTTAGGAAAGAGAAGGGCTTCCTATGTTAAATAAAGGTATATTTCATAAAAATATATTTCCAGGGAAAAGTTTGACTACTTATTCTCCTAACAAGAATTATTTCTTTTGGTTTGATAAAGCTAAACCTACAACAAGTGATGCTTTTAAATTATTTGAAAGTAAATCTAAAGCTCCTGTCTGTGAAAAGGTCCTGAATTTAACTAGTGTAGCTTGAAAGAGTTATAACAATGTAGCCAAGAAGAAAGAAAATTGGAAGAGGCAAAAAAGAATAGTATTTAAAAAAGCAAATAAAGAGAATCTTTTTAAAACCTTGTTTTGGAACTACTTTGATATAAGCCCCAAATCGGAAATTTGGCGACTTTTTTTTCTCGCCAAGCAAAAAACCTGTTGCCACAAAAATTATTGCCTCAAAACTTCAAAAAATAAACTCAAAAAATGGTACAAATGCAAGAAAATACTAAATTTGGCAACAGCAAAAACCTAAATTAGCTGTAAAAACCTAAATTGGCAACACCAAAATAGGAAACAGCAACCCTAAAGAGTCCGTAGGGAGTTCCAGATTTGGCGAGTAATTTTTTGGGGGGGGGGGTATATCAAAGTTATACCCTTGTTTTTTATTATTTCATTTCAAAAGTCTGTCAATTGAACCAAAAGCTTGACGGGGGGGGGAGAAAAAAGTCTAACCCAAGTTACTAATGAACTTCTAGCAGTAACTAATAGGACTAAAGACGAAATTAATCACAACTTTTGTTTACCTGAACTATGCGCGCATGATTTCATTTAAACTCCAGCATAACAGCAGTGTCTAGCGCTTGCGGGGGGGGGGGGGATCTGAAATAAGATGCTAAAATATTTATCATCTGCAAAAAAATAAATAACTAAAAAAATAAACATGAAGGAAAAGAGAAGAAACAAAAAGATTTTTTTTCTCTGCAAAATAAAAATAATAAATTCCTGACATTAATGGAAAATGAACATTAATTGTTTTCAACCACAAGTGGTCCTCTTGGCCCTATTTTTTAAAGCAGTGGTTCTCAACGGGGGCGGTACCGCCGCCGTTGCGGCGGATGGAAATTTGGGGCTCAGGGGACAATAAATGTGTTAGAATTTATTTTAGTTTTAAAAATCAGAATTAAATTTTGCATTAAATCAAGAACCCAACTTCAATTATTTGTGCCGACAATAAAATAAACTTGTGCGCTCTAGAATCTTTGAACTCTAATTTCCTTACTTTTTTGGAAGTGACCTTTTTTTATTAAAATAGTTTAGCTTTTTTGGTCATCTTTTCTCTCTCTCTCTCTCTCTCTCTCTCTTTTATAGCGATTTAACTTTTTAGTGATTTTTTGCTTCCGACAATTTTGAGAGAGAATGTTATAGCTTGACCACGGCGAGATGGCGAATGACCTTGAAGCGGAAACGGACCTCTTTCATTTTGAAATAGGAAGAATCAGCGTCAAAAGTAATTTTTTTACTTTCTCGTGCATTAAAATTTTTACTTCCTGCGTGATCTCTTGGTTATTTTTTAGCCGAACTGTTGATTGAACATTTTTACCATAGCAACGTAATAACGCATTTTTTTTTTAAAGTAATTATCATACATGTAAAAAGACCGTCCTGCATCTGCAGGCAGGCCCGTCATTTAGGGGCGCTGGCTTTGAGAAATCAATGTATTTACATATAAGTGGGCATGGTTTTTGATGTTTTCCGGTGAATTTGCATTGTGTTTGGACCCTTTTGCCCCCCCCCCCCCCCCTCTGGAAAAACTTGAAATGACGTCCCTGTCTGCAGGTGATAATGGTCAAATTAGGTTCTCAAGTTTCAGTCTCCGATTTTGATTGTTGTTAAACGAAACTGGTTTCAGACTGAACCAATTCCCCGTTTAGGATACCAGATTTCAATGTCTATTGCCAAAATTTATTGGGGGATTCAAAATACTGCAAAAAAAAAATCACAATTGCATTCGAGTGTCTCCCACAAATAGCGTTTTAGGCAGAACATTAAACTTCATCGATTTTGTTTTTTGCTTTTTTACTTTCTTAATTTTCTTTCATCATGTTCTCATAAGTTAGCTTAGTACCTATGAGAAAGTAATTTCACCCTAAATATATCCGAAATATCTCGATGGGCATCTGGCATTCGTGCAATTTGGCTATTTTCCTCGGTTTGGTTATTTTCCAAAATGTTAATCTGGCAATCGTATTTACAATGCTACAGTCCCGCTCAGTTTAAATGTTTTGTTTGACCTCAATTTTAACTTTGGCTATTGCTCACTTCATTAATTTACTTTCATGGTTTATTTTTAGTGAAATCTCCTTTGATGATGCTCACGTTTTTGCCAACACTTTCAGTCTTTGCACAAAGACTTCTTGAGCGTTTTGAGGATTATTTTTTGTCTCTGAACGTTCCTCAATGGTCATGAACCCTTTAAAAAATATTGAGACAGCAGATGTTCAGTATCAGTAAGAATTGGTGGAACTTTCAACCACTGAAACTTGAAAAGCTGGTTTCTAGAATGTTAACAATTTTACAGGATTTTGGCTGCAAGGAGACATTAGTAGCCTTTATCCTGGATTCTGAGCTATTGCCATTTTTTTTAATCGTCTTCCCCTCTTCCTACCTCGCCGAAAGAGAATTCAGTGTTGTTACCGACCTAGTTACTAAACAGAGAAACAGACTCCAAATCGTCCCAAGAGGAGACTTACGCCTTCACCTTGCAAAAAATATTAAAGGAATATACGGAGGAAACTGGCTTTAAACCACCAAGAACAAATATGTCACTAACATATATTTCTGAATGTTCCTTTCATGTTTTGAATGAGAAAAAATAAGGCTTTGCTTGTTTATTTTTATTGCAACTGATTGTTGAATTCATTTTTTTAGTATAAAATTTTTTGGTTGTTTTTTTTTTTCTATTTTATTTTGTTATTATTCTTTAGAAAATAGAATATTTTTAATCCTAGATTTGTTTTTTATTTCAACATTCGTCATTTTAATTCCAATAATGACTAATGAGGAAAAATATATCTTGTTTAACCGTTTTGTAAAATTTTGGAAGTAAATTATTTTCAACTTTAAACCTCTTTTCGCACCCCCTCACTTCTAATATAAAGGGGGGCGTTGGAAGAAATTTCACTCGTAAAGGGGCGTTAGCCATGAAAAGTTTGAGAACCACTGGTTTAAAGTATAAATGGTCCTCCTAGGTCCGCTTTTCACAAATAAGTGGTGATCCTTCACTCTTTTCTTTGACTAAAATATGTTAGGAGCTCTGTAATTTCTGAACTGGATCCACTTTTCTCCACCATACTGGTAGGGCTATCAACACTTGATATTTTCAATGTATCACTGAGAGAAAAATAATCGAAAAAAAAATGCTTCTGCTTCATACTTAATCTATATAAATCCAATGTAATATAAAATGCATCAAAAGTTTTCTTTAAATGATTTTAATTTTCTGATTTTAAGGCATTTTCTAAAAAAAAAAAAGCTTGATTTTAAACCCTCTTTCCCCCACCTGACCCGATGGCAAGTCTATCTGCATCAGGGGGGAAAATAAAAATTTGATGTTCGTGTTTGTTCGTTTTCATGTGATTCTTTCTTATTTTGAGGCAAACCCACATCTACAAAAGCAGCCATCCCTAAAAACTAATAGATTCGCCCATTTCCAGCTGTAAACCGGATGTTAGCCTTTCCATCTTATTCGTGGTTAGACAGTATTTAGTAATTTCTAACATTTTTCACTAGCTGCGTGGCCCGGCTCTGCCCGGTATACCCTTGAGAATAAAATTTATGTCGAGTATCGCGTGTCTTAAAGTCCCGATTAGATTAAAGTCGACATTTTGCGCAGTACGAAAAATGAATCAATCGCGAAAAAAGTTTTAAATCCCCGCTACAAGAAAAGCAAAAGCAAGAATTTTATTTGCTTATATTCAAGAACAAAATAGCAACACCTTTTTGTTATCAATAATTTATTTCACGCTAGCTCGTGCAGACGATTTTTATAAATTCAATTTAAAATGGATATATCCAAATTTAAAAACGCCCGTATCTTTTTTCAGGGTGAAAATAATGATTAGTGGTTTTGAAAACCTCTGGAAGGAAACTTTCCTGACAGGTATTTTTTGCGTTCTTTCGAATGAGACCAAGATCGAGAAGATCCGATAAGTATTTCGCTAGATAGAGCTATTTTGAAGTCCTTTATAAGAAATTCGAACGGATCAGTTCTTTTTTCCCGCTCAAAAACCACCCTATGATCCTTCCCGGGTGCCCAAGTATCTCTGCCAAAGTTCGTCCAGATCCGACGTAAACTGGATTTGTATAAAGTACACACACACTCACATATTCTTTGTTTTATTTATGTGGACTGTTTTTGACAACAATTAACTAGAAGTTCTGTCAAGAACTAAACGAGCCTACTTTCCCGTACATCGACATCGGCATTCTAGCATCTGATCAATATTCTCTTAATTATCTGAGACTAAAAATTATGTCACACATACCTTTTTAGCACTTGAAGCTGATGTACCTCTCTCATCAGATGAAATAGACACGTAAAAAGTAAATAAACGAATAAATAAAGTTTTGTGGCACCTTTAAAGAATGTAACTGTTGTAGTTCTTCCGTAGAAAAATTTCTCAATCGTTTTCAAAAAAAAAAAAAAGTAAATAAAAAAACAAAGAACATCAAAACACATTTTATCACAGAAAAAAAAAATCTCGTCCGTTAATAAAATATCTCAAATTTCATTTTTAATCCGTTGCCAGTTGCTAAACATAAATAAAGAAAAAAATGCTCTTGTGAATGAAAAAAAAATTTTACAAAAAAAAAAATCGTCTGCAAAAAAAAATAATAAACAAATAAATAAATAAAATAAAACAAATAAACAAAAAATCGTCTGCACAGTCAGTCATTTTTTTCTGAGCCTGCATTTCCGCCATGTTTGCGGAGTCGGGAGTCGGAATCAGAGTCCTCACAGAAGATTATTCAGAAAAGTACTTCACATACATTATTTATCAAAACCATTTTCTTACAAAGTTAGTTTGAAGGAAATCCGCCTTTAAGTTCAGGATCAACATTTTCAACTTAAATTTCCCCGTAGGCACTAGTGTTAAGGTTTTTTTTTTTTTCTGAACGGCTCAACATTGAACGAAAAATGGTTCAAATCAAAAAACGAAATATGGGAATGAGCCTCTCCGAGATCTTTCGAGAAAAAAAAAAGTTTATTCAATTCGGACGGTTCCTTAAAAGTTATTTGGTGGGGAAAGGTTGCTTGAACGGTTCAATGTTGAACGAGAAAATGTTCAAATCTAATACCTTTAAACGAGGTAATCTTGTATATTTATTTATTTATTTATTTTTCGGATCTCGAAAACGGCTCTAACGATTTCGATAAAATTTGGTATTTAGATAGAGTTTTGGTTTTTGAGTTCATCTACGTCGGCGTTTTTTCTGTAAAAACGCGAGTTTTCACAAAAAACCCCGTTTTTTCTTCGTGCCTTCATTGAAAGTTTGAGAAGCTTTTATTGCGCCATTTTCTTTATGATTACTTTCATTGTTACGTTTCCTTGGCGACCACGTTTTGTTATAACAATTGGATTTCATATTTAATCACATCAGCGCAAGTTCAAATTATGGTATTTGGCAACGTTAAATTGTTATTGTTTTTGAAATGTTAAAGCAAGGCTTCACTAGATAACAAGCTGTTTCATTTATTCAAAAGCCATGGGATAAAAGCAGTGGTAATTGTCCACCGACATCTATTGAATTTTATGGTAACTTACAGTATATAAAAATCAGATTACTTTATTTTCAAGTGCGATTTCAAAATTGAGTATAAAAGTGTTATTGTTAGTTTTAAAATACTTTTTTTCCTCCTCAAGAGTGTTTAGTAAGATATTTCAGGTAAAAAATAAAAAAATATGAAACTTATTCTTAAAAAATAAGTTTCGAAACAAAATTACATCTAATATCTTTAGACGAGCAATTCTTCTATATATATATATTTCGGATCTCGCAAACGGATCTAACGATTTTGATAAAATTTTAAAAGATCCTTTCGTCTTCATTAATGATGGCTGAGGGACGTTAAAAATGTTCCTGGTCATAAAATCCTCCAAGTGAAACGATACCTCTGGGGGATGCTGGGCCAAGGGTTTGCTCGGCCCTAGGCCTGGTTCAAAAATGAACAGGGGAACCTTGAAGTGTGAAGTAAAGTGAAAGTCAAAACCAACTGGAACCAAATGCGTACTGGAGAACAGGGACTATGCATCCATACTCATCAACACCTTCCGCGTCTTCGGCGCCAAATGAAATGAAATTGGGTGTGATTTTACGGTGAGCATGGATTAAATAAGGTTGTGTTTTTTAAAACAAATTACGGCTGTTTTAAAAGCATAATTGCCACCAAAGGCTTAAAATTGCTTTTCAAGTTTATCTAAATAAGTACTTCGCATTTAAGAAAAAAACACGAGTTTACAAACCTCATTTTTTTTTAACCGAGCGGGCTCGGTCCCCTGGTACTTGAAAATTTAAATACGGTTATGAAGTATCCTTGCCGAGATTCTTCGAACAAAAAAAAAAAAAAAAAAAAGTTCGTTTAAATCGGACTTCACTCAAAAATTATTAGGGATGACAGTTTTTTTTAACGGTTCAATGTTGAACGAAAAATTGTTCAAATTGGAAATATAAATAAGATAATGAAGTACTCCTGATAAGATCTTTCTAACAAAAAAAAAAAATGTTCAAATCGGACTGTTTACTAAAAAGTTCGTTTCGCAGGCAGGTTATTTGAACGGTTCAAAGTTGAACCAAAAATTGTTCAAATCGAAAAGTCAAATAGTACGGGGATGAGCTGTACTCGCCGAGATCTTTTCAACAAAAAATGTTTGTTCAAATCGATATGTTCATTCAAAAGTTATTGGGGGGGGGGGGAGAGACAGACAGACCGACCGACACACAAATTCCCCATCTCAATACCCTACTTTCCAATTTTTAATTTTTCGATAGTATTTATTTTACTTTTTTATTTCGTTTTGACTTTTTTTTTTGAACTTGGCGATATTTTTAGATGCATTAAGCCAGTTTTAATGCTTTTTTCGTCTATCTTTTATTTTTAACGGGAAAGTAGGCTAAAAAGCGTAAGTAATGGCTTACTATTATTTTACTTTGCTTTTGGAAACAATTAAAAATTGGAAGTAAAATGGAAGCATTATAACAGATAAAGTAACCTCAGAAATAGTCTTTAATAATAATATTTTTTCAAAGGTCATCATTGTTTTAGTGACATTCATTTTTCGTTTGCATTTATAAATCCGCTCCCATAAAGATAGATTTAATACTAAAAATCCTCATAACAAACATAACATTGCTTCATTAGATGAATGAACGCTAATTTATTACTTGTCATTGTTTGCGTTGCCTCCAAAAACTCAGTACGATAGAACATCTCTTTATGAGAAAAGAAATATCACATATGAAATTCTCAATACATATTTCGTATCAATGGGGCTTATTGGGGCAACTTACCCA
>JAXGGA010022780.1:0-14456 GCA_038373865.1 Uloborus plumipes
CAAACAAAATAGAAGATATGTTAAGAAAATAGAATAAAATAGATGTTGGTATACTGCACAGAATAAATCAAAGGAGAACATTTTTAGTTTATTTTCCTCACCGAAATCCAAATGCTTACAAAACTGTTCATCACATACGAAACATTTTTCCGTAGCATAGAAGCATGAACAGAAAATTATTTAATATATTTTTCCGAAATAAATCTCTGAGAGGTAGTGGAATCCATTCGTAATGTAGATGTTTACAACTACCTTTCATTCTCTCACATAAAAGTCGGACAAATAAATCGATTCAAAATTGGTTTTGATTTTCTCATCATTCGTCGCAACAAGCATTTTAGCTTTCCAAAACTATTTTCCATCTCTTTTTTTTCACACCAAAAGTCATTCGCATCGTCACATTTCACTCTCGCAGATGCTTTCCTTAATCCAGTAAAGAAGAGCGCACCCCAACTAAAAATCCCCCCCCCCCCCACCTCCCTCACGCGAAGGGACCGGGGAGAGCTGATCAACATCCCCAAGTTTTGTGTAGTAATCGAATTAGGAGTGTAGAGCTTCCCCTTAATCACCGATCGGACACGGCGGTTCTAACGAGATTCCCCGCAGCGGGGCTTTTTCAGCCGTTTAAACGCGGAATCCATTCCGGACCGAGTTTGTGGTCCGGTGCCAAGTGGTGCGTGAGCCGAGCGTAATTGGGCGCGCTGCCTAATGAAATGGATCCGAACGGCTACCTGTGACATCGGAATAACAAGGCCTTTAATGACGGGCACTGCTTAGCATTACATTTCGGATCCACATGTTTCGCTTTGCTCTGTCCTCCTTCGCCAAACGGACTGAAAACGGGCCATCTCACGAGAAGCGTTGATTTTATGCAGTAGGAGTAGGGAAGTTTAGTTGTTCACTAACGACTTTCAACTCGAATATTTGAAAAATTGTAGCGAAATATTTAAAATAATAAAAATTAAAGATAATAACTCAAAGAAGAAACTAAGCAGACGACATTCAAATCAAAACTAATTTTGTTTTATAAAAAACATCATCACTTCCTTAAAAATTCGAATATTTCAACGCGGTTTGTTTTAAAATGTGCAGGAATAGTGTGGCTTTGCAGTTGTATAAAAATTAAAAAATCGATATTTCGAAGGTTTCAAGCCCTCCTAGAGCTTAATGAAATGGATCCGAGCGGCTACCTGTGACATAGGAATAACAAGGCCTTTAACCCATTAATGCCTAGCGTCCCTTTTTAGGGACGGTCCAAAAAGGGGTCTGAATTTCCCCAAAATGAACATTTCAACCAAATAATAGTGTTCAATGAGTACCTTGGTATTGTTTCAATTCGTTATTAACAGATTGCGGCACATAACCATTGTAAAGTGGGTTCTGTAGCAGTTTTAATATGATCTTTATCAAAAATGACATCGTTCACAATCTCAAGAAAAAAAGCTAAGTTTTCAAAGTTATTCCCAGCTTCCCAACATATGTTCATTGCTGATTTTTTTTTCTTCTTATAAAATGTCTTTTTAAATATTATATCGTAGGCAGAAAAAAAAGTAGTTTAGTAAAAAAAGTATGTACCCTCTGGGGTCTATCGTAACTTTTAAGGGACGATTTTTCTTTCCTTAATAAAAAAATTTTTTTTTACATAATTTTTTTTAAATTATTTTTCCTGTCCATTAAACACTGTTTGTAACCAGTATACAAAATATCTTTGGAAAAAAAATGTCAGGCATTAATGGCTTAATGACGGGCACTGCTTAGCATTACATTTCGGATCCACATGTTTCGTCCTTCTAACTCGCATTTATCTTCGTCAAACGGACTCAAAACGGGGCAATCTCACAAGAAGCGTTGATTTAATGCATGAGGAATAGGGAAGTTTCAACTTAGTAAATATTCCAACTTGACTACTACACTGCAAAAAAGGAACCGTTGTTTTTATAGTATTATACTGGCAGCCGAGGCTCCAATTTAAAACTGTAAAATGCACAGTAATAAATTGCAAAGCTAGCAATTTGATAGTTTCTTACTGTAAAGTTGGCAATTTTACAGTTTATTGCCGTAAAATTTAGCTGTATTATACTGTTAAAACAACAGTATAATACTGGCAGTAGAGGTTCCAGTTTTAAACTGTAAAATGCACGGTAATAAACAGTAAAGTTAGCAATTTTACAGTTTATTAGTGCAAAATTAGAAATTTTTAGTTTATTACTGTAAAATTAGCTGTATTATACTGTAAAGACAGCATTCGTTTTTTACAGTGTAGGAATAGGGAAGTTTCAACCTATTAAATATTCCAACTTTGACTACTAGATAATGCTAAGGCATTTACAAAACACAAAAATTCACTACGATGAATTTTAAAACACAATGATTGAATTTTAATGATTTTTTAAAAAACCCACGAGCAAAAAAAGCGCGCCTTGAAAACGAAAGCTGGACGTCAAACAGCTCTACTTTTAGCATTTCACTCACAAAAATTGTATTGCAGCTATACTTCGTTTCATTGCGGAGTTGTTTTATCTTCTGTTATCAATTAGTTTAAGTCTATTCATTAGCTGTGGAGATAGGATTCGTCAATGGGAAATCCAGTAGCCTGCCACGGGTGTTAACGTCGATTGTTTTAAGCTTTTTGGAGTAAAAACCATACTCAAATTTTTAGTGAGATTATTACTTGGCGTCTTCTACCTTTTTCTGGCAACCTACGAGAAAAACGTATAGCAGTATGGGAAACTGATTTATGTTCGGCCAGTGCCAGTAAGCAGTTTCTCGTCCAGGCTTGGCGCTCTGGCAAAAGAAAATCCATGAGCCTTCTGACGTCGCCGGCTCTTGAACTTAAAAAATTATTTGAAAAAAAAAAAAAAAAACTTGTCGTATCGCAATTTTCCGTTAGGCCGAAAAGCAGTTCCTTGCTTCAGGGTTGGCTTTCTGGCGAAAAATCCACTAGCCTTCTGACGTCACAGTGACTTGAACTTTAAAAAATATTTTGGAAAAAAACTACTTGTCGTATCGCATTTTTTTCCACCGATGATGATCATGTTTTCCACGATTTCCCACGATTTTTTAAAATTAAAAAATCGAAAACTTCCTTATTCACTTCTCAATAGTTTCTAGTAATGTTTGTGTTCACTTTGGCTAGCTTGCTTTAGTCCGGACTTTTCCAAGACTGAAGCAAGTGTGATGTGAAATAGCATTGCTTAAGTATAAACAAAATGATCCACCCTAGTTTTTTTTTTTTTGGATTTCGGACCGAGTGTGTGGTGTGGTACTGTGGCAGGTGGTGCGTGAGTCGAACGTACTTGGGCGCTGGTTAATGAAATAGATCCGAACAGCTACCTACGACATTGGACTAATTAGGCCTTTAATGACGGTAATCACTTAGCATTCCATTGCGCGCAGCGGAGATCATCATGTTTCACTTCATTCTGTCGGGATTTATGATAATAAACTGCAATAATTGCTAATTTTACAGTACTAAACTGTAAAACTGCTAATTTTAGTTTATTACCGTTCATTTTACAGTTTTAAACTGGAACCTCTGCTGCCAGTATTATGCTGTTGTTTTTACAGTAAAATACAGCTAAATTTTAAGACAATAAATTGTTAAATTGCTAATTTTACAGTAAGAAACTAAAATTGCTAGTTTAACAATTTATTATTGTGCATTTTACATTCTTAAATTGGAACCTCGGCTGCAAGTATTATTACTGTAAAAACAACAGTTCCTTTTTTGCAGTGAAGAAGGTCGTAGACGAAAAAGACCGCCACCTCGATTGCACTAATACGTTTTGAATATTTCCGCACCAAGTTCCCCTACTATGAACTCTAGCGCCGTCGTACTGTTCATCTCTATCATTCTTTGAGCCAACTCACCCCAATGGATGGACTCCGGAAATGTAGAGAAAAGAGGAGTGAATATCTACACCCTCGGAAGAAGCCCATTTATCATGGCATCACGATAGGGTCCAAGAAAAAAACTAGAACGTTTAATCCGTTCCGGGTTCTACGTTCATTCACGCGACAAAGGATTTTTTATTTATCAAGCGAATGTTCCCCTAGCTCACTACAAAAAATTAACTATTGTTTTTTACGGTATAATACTGGCAGCAGAGGTTCCAGTTTAAAACTGTAAAATGTACGGTAATAAACTGTTCAAATAGCAAGTTTGCAGTTTAGTACTGTAGAAGTAGCAATTTTATAGTTTATATTCGTAAAATTAGCAATTTTTACAGTTTATTACTATAAAATTAGCTGTATTATACTGTACAAACAACATTCATTTCTTGTAGTATTGGAGCTCAGAAAACTTTTTCTCTACTTTTTAATCACGTTTGAAAAATAATTAGTCTTCTATGTGGCCATAAAAAACATTCATTGGACAACATTATTTCAATATATTACTCAAAATACATTCTTTCTATATTGAAGGTAATTCTTACTGTTTGAAAAGCAAGTAGGGTAGCTGAACGCGCTTTACAAATAGTTCATTTACCTCCTCCAACCCCACCCCCAACTCTCCATAGTATAATATTTATACAATGTCCAGTACTTAATAGCAATACTTAACACTTTCTTCAGAGTTTTTATAACCCCACCTTCTCAAATGACGATTAGGGCCCCTACGAAGAACTTGTCATACTTAAGATATACGATTGAATCAGATTGAAGAGTTGTTTCATATTAATTAAATGACACAAAAATTGCTCTTAAAAAGTAAACCCCTGCTCTTCTCATACAGAATATTATTTGCCAGTTCAATCAGCGAAAGGCAAAAGGCTTTCAATAGTTATGTTTTCTGAGCTATACTCGCATACATTGCAAAAAATGAACCGTTGTTTTTACTGTATAATACTGGCAGCCGAAGTTCCAATTTAAAACTGTAAAATGCGCAGTAATAAACTGTAAAACTAGCAAATTTACAATCTCTTACTGTGATGTTAGTAATTTTAGTTTATTGCCGTAAAATTTAGCTGTATAATACTGGCAGCAGAGGTTCCAGTTTAAAACTGTAAATGCACAGTAATAAACTAAAAATAGCAATTTTAGTTTATTACCGTAAAATTAACAATTTTACAGTTTAGTATTGCAAAATTAGTAATTTTGCAGTTTATTACTGTAAAATTAGTAATTTTGCAGTTTATTACTGTAAAATTAGTAATTTTGCAGTTTATTACTGTAAAATTAGCTGTATTATACTGTAAAAACAACATTCATTTTTACAGTGTATTGCATAACGGCCATGTGTGGCAGATTGTGAAGCTGTTTTTAGCGGGGAATGCTTCACAAAGCGTGTCCCTCCGATGAAGACATGTGGCGGGAATGTCAATATTAGTGGTGGCGGGGACAAGTGAATCTTGAAGTGGTCCCGTTTTCAATGAGGGGAACCCATCTGCTCTCGCCACGGGAGAAATTAATCTGCTGATGGAACGAAGGGCGATATGCGTGGCTGATGGCCGAAACAGACACTCCACTCTCAATGGAGACACATCATTTTCAAAGACCTTCGCTGACTCAGGCGACACCTTCCTTTTGGAACCCGATGGCGCGAGCAATTCCCGCAAATGGCAAGGATGGAATACGTGCCCGTTGAATAGTAACGAATCTTTTTAATGTGTTTCTTCTAAAGAAATATTCATAATAAAAAATCATGGTTTAAATGCAATATTAAATTATAAGCACTCATAAGCATCTTGTATATTACTCCTCTATCCTGTTTCGGTTACCACGAAAGATCGCTTCATTATTATTTTAGAAAACTCCATGATTTATCCCTCATTTTAAAGGTGATGATGCCGGCTACTGAAGAAAAATAGACAAACGGTCTAAAAATTGTTTCTTTTTTGTCCAAGAAAAACGGTTTTTTCTAGGGTTTTTTTTACACATTACTTCAATAAATAGCATTCTACAACCAAGCCGCAGTGGTGCGGTTGGATAGAGCATCGTGCTTAGAATGGGAACGACGTAAATTTGAATTCGAGCAGAAATATGTTGCGTTAATGGGTTTTTTTCATCGGAAGAATTCTATTCCAACTTTCCATCATCATATATATTATTTCTAACATGTGGTTTTCATTATTTCAGTATTTATTTTTGTGTGTATGACATAATTTTAGTTAATATTTCATCAAACTTCAAAAGTAACACATCAGTTTTTTCACCGCTGTCGGCGAAAAATAAACAAACAATTGACCATTTTTGCTGCTATTCAACAACTTACTTCAAAAACGTGTTTTTGCATTCCTTTTGTCAAGTGCGAATGCTTCGCACTTATTCAAGTTATTTTGGCAAAGTATTAAAGCTATGAATTGCGGAAGCTTCAACTAGAACGAAGTTTGCAAATGATCCTATGTTTATGTACGACGACTTCAAAAGAGCTTAAGGTTAAAATAAGATATTTTATTATGGTTGAAAACTAGTCACACGATGAAACACATTAAGAAATAAAAACAAGCTCTCTGATAATTACTTCGTAAATAGGTTTCAAAAACATGATTACTTTTGACAAAAGGTTAATAGGTAGTATTTTTTATCACATTAGCAAACATTTAATAATCTTAAAAGAGATTTACACAACCGTTCTATTGGAAGATGAAGTAGATTCGACTTAGCTGCAAAAAAAAAAAAAAGAATAGTCCAAATTAAAAAAGAAAATAAGTGAATGAGGTTAAAAATATGATTCTGATGCAAGAGGGAAAATCGAATTAAGTTAAAGCAAACTAAATATTAGTATATTTTTTAAAGACAATTTAGCTTAAATTCGTAACAAATAAACATAACAAAGTTTCAAGAAAGTGTTGGAAAGAACTACTTTTTAGATGTAAAAGACACAAGTTCTAGATAATAGAAAAGTCAAACTCTTTACAGGATGACTTACATCTGAAAACTCGTATGCTTTGTATAGAGAAAGGAGCTCGTTGTATTAATAAAAGACGTGTATGCAAGTTTTATAGCTATCACTGCACAGCAAAAAAAAAAAGAATCTTTAAAATGCTTATGCCTACATTCTCGCTGATTCATATGTAAGATAACTCCATCATTCAAAATATGACCACCCTTTTCACTTCACCAACCACCACATTTCGGAAATCGCGCCTCCCATTTTTTTTTCAGTTTTCGACAGTTTCAAAGCCATGATTCTGATTGGAGATGAAGGGACGTTATATTTGATGAATTTTCGAAGTGGAAATTATTTTATAATTTAAAGTCTATCATATTTTGAAGTGCCCGAGCAGAGAAAATTGGAATTTTACAATAATGAGAACATTTAAATTCTAATGACATTTATTGCAGGACATTTACATAGATGAAGCTTGCAGCCAACTCGGCTGAACAAACAAAAACTAAGGTTTTAACATTAAGTGGAGAAGTAGAAGAACAAACTAAGTTCCTGCGAACACATTATATAAGAAGTTGATTTACATAGCTTAGCTAGTTGCATTTCCCGATGATAGAACGGCGACCAATCAAATGAAATGGAAGTTCGTTATACTATGACGAAAAGCATGCACGTGTCTATGATCAGGAAATGCGTAACATGCAGAAAAATTTACATTGCGACTTTGCAAAAGGAATACGCGAACCAAAAATTTAAATAAAATTCAAAAATATATTTTGGAAAACCCAACAATATTAACTTTCTAAATTTCTTCCGGAGAAGCGAAGATCTCAAATTATGCACAATCGTAGCAAGAAGAGAGACTTAGGGTGATTGGAGTATTCGCCTTAAAAATTAGTTAAAAACCATCAAAAACATCCTTTTTTTCAACAAAAAAAATATTTTCTGTTGTAAAACAGAGAATCACACTTCATTCTTATGAGTCACACATCAGAAAAAATGTTCATCCTTGTAAAAATGGTTTTATTTTTATTAATCTCGGAAGCTTCGCGCGTACGAGTCGCATCACAGATCTTGAGTGAAGAAGTATTATTTACTTTTATTCCAGTTACATTCACAGATACAATTAAGGTTAAAATTTAAATGAAAGGAGTTTTTGTATGTTCAGAAATTAAAGGCTTTTTAATGAAGGATTTTGAAGCAGGAAATGGGATTTTTTTGCGACTGGATTCGGCCATCCCCTCTTTTTACGATCGGGTTGTCAGAGAGGGATCTATGGTGAGGGGCGACAACGCATGGGAACAGGGGTAACCCCAAAAGTAACGCGCCATTAAACAAATGCTCGATTTGATCAACAAGAAGCGGAAACTGAACATTTGAACGACAGCTCAAAGCGATATTAACCCGCAGCTTCACGGGAAAAAAATCAAGAAATTGCAGACTTAAACCTTATAATCAACCCTAGTGGTTCTGTAATCCAAATGCCAGTAGTGTACTTACGAATAATTAAAATTTAGAAAAGTGGGGTCTAAATTACCGTCCTCTTATATATTATTTCGCTAGCCTGTTTTCCGTTAAATCTTCCTCATTTCATTATCAAATCCATGATTTACTCTTATTTTAAAACTTATTTCTTACAAAAAATCCAATTTTTTTTCTTCCTCTCAAAAAACCGTTTTTCTTTTGTTTTTCTACTTAACTAACGTTAATAACTCGGCGTGGTTCGTATAGGATCATCAGTTCAAATCTGGGCCTGAAAATATTTTAATAGGTTTATCTTTGAACAGAATTCTGATATAACTTTCCTTTATCATATATATTTTTTCAAAAAGGTTTTCTCTTCTTTTTTTTTTTGGGGGGGGGGGGGTACACCATAATTTTGGTAGTAGGCAATAATTCCATTTTGAAATAAGCCGAAAGACATAAAAATGAAAGTCATATGAATAAAAAAAATACGCTACTTTTCTAGAGTTCTGGAATGTATAGCTTACTAAAAAGTAAAATGTTCTTAATGTTTGCATTTTGTGCAGAAATTTGTTTGGTATGCAAAGGGCGTAAAAGAAATATATAAATGGAGTCATTTGGACATGTATTTCAATCTCGGAGAGATAAAAAGTTACTGAGGTTAGAGGAATTATCGATTGGTTTTATACAATACTAATGTTTAAAATAAATTAAAAAAGAGATTAAAATATCTTCACGCATTATTAACTGATGAAATGTATTACTTAAAAAATTCATTAAATTTTGATACGTCCGTTACACAAATTCGTTATTTTTTCGCTTCCTGAAAAAAATTCTTATTAGATTGAATTCGTCTACTCAATTTTATAACTTCATCGACATCCGATTGATATAGGAAATTATCAGAAAAAGTTCATACCTTAATGGGCTAAAAAGCCCATAACAGACGTAGCATTTTTCCAACCGTAACGGACGTATCACATTCAGTAACAGACGTATCTTTCTTAATGTGATTCTTACCCTTCAAACTCCTGTTACTATATTTGTATGTCAGATACATGAAAATGTAGACCTTGTTTCAAAAAGTTTGCAAACAGTTAAAATTGCATTCCCCGAGAAATCACGAGACATTTTAGTGATGAATGTATGAATAGCAATTGTTCTACATGTACATTCACTAAGTTCTGAGCGTGAGTTTTATGAATCTGGTGGGGGGAAAGACTCCGGTGTCCCAAAAATTCCTACATGATGAAAATATCAATGAGCAAATGAAATGGTATCAACTGTAGAAAATTACAGAAAACATTCGCTTTAGCAAAATAATATATGAAGACACATGGTGGGAGATGGCAGTAATGTCCTAAAAAAGTTTTTTCCTAAATTTTTGTCCCACTCTTACACTAAAGAAAACCAATGTAAGTACTATCAGAAGTTAAAAGATGAAGTTAAGAATGATTCCACGAGATCTACAAGAGCTTTAGTTCAAACTAGGTTTTCAGAAAATTGCATTATTACATACCAGGAGGAGGTGCAAAGTGCCCATTGGACAAATCATCAGGTTACAAGTTTTACAGTCGCAATCTTGGATCAAAATAGAATGAAATCATATGCAATATGTTCACACTACATGCAGCATGATTTTCTTCAAAAGGTCTTTAAAGATTTTGTGTCTTTGTATCCAACTACTCTTTCCACTTCTATCGGCAAAAGGCCGTTGAACGGAATTGGTGGTTCACAGAAACAACACTGCATGCAGGAAGGTAGCAGTCATCTTAGTTCCAAAATATTGAGTTCTCGAATCCATGAAATGCCTTCAACTCATTTAGTACATTACAATAAGACTGAGGGCAAGTATTGTAGCAAATATTCGTCAAATAGCCAATAACTGATCCAATTCAACTTTAAAGCTAGAAAATCGGAAACCATACACACTTACTTAGAAGCCATACGGAGCCTTTAATATTTGATGAGTAACCCAAAAAATTTTGGTCTACAAGTGAGCTTTTAACCATCAGTAAAAACAAAATAGCAATATTATGCTTCGAAAACTTTCATTAGACAGAAAAGGATTACAGTCATTTGAATATATAATTTGACCCAGCATAACTTGCAACGAGCTGCAAGTAATTCATACTACGCAAATATACTTATTCATAAAAGTTTCACGCTAAGTATTTATTTAAAATAAGCTGTAATATTAATCTGAAGGCTTTAGAACAAAATGTAAGTTACTTAAATACCTAAAATTCACAACTTATACGTACGTTACTTTTTTGTGATACGTCCGTTACGACATGTACAAGAGCGCGCGTCCCACCCTTTGCATGCATCAGCTAAGCGTTTTCGCGCTCTTCTGAAAAGTAACGAAAATGGAGTTACGTCTATTAAGCTCGGATGTACAGATGTAAGATTAACCTAATCTTAACTAAAATGTACGTAGCAAACGAGAAATTGGATCCAAATTTAAAATATTTGAAGATTTCACAAGTCTCGATTCAAAAATTCACCGGTTGAGTTGCTTCCAAATTTTAAAGATGTCTTTGATATCTCTTAATAAAGAAGATTGTTATAAGACCATTGTTGGCCGTTTAATCGATTTTCCACTTATGTGGAAAAACTTCTTTCCAACCGTGGAAATAATAAAAACCAAAGCAATCGATTAGGCTTCTTTATTTTTCCTTCTTTATTCTTCCACAAAGAGATCTGAAGTTATGTTTGGGTGATTCTCCAAAATCCTAACAATATCATGTCTCAGAAGGATAACACAAAATTATTTGACCGAGAAAGTTTTATTTTTTTATTTGTTGAAATACTTTTTCCGATGTTATCCCATTCAAATCAAAATAATCCTTCATTTATTTTGCCCTACAGAAAATTGTTGAATAACCCAAAAATCACTTTTGCGTGTCCCAACCTGTTTCTCAAATGTGCTTAAATTATTTGAAAATTTTGCATTTCACAGATTTAATTTATAATACTGAAATGGGCACATTTAAACGTGTAAGACGGTACTGTTTTTTTTTTTTCATTTTACTGATTAAATAAACAAGGTACATCATTTTAAAGTTTGTTCCAAGGATTGCATGTCAGTATCCTGGCCTGGAAATAAGTTCAATTATTAACGGTAAAAAAAAGGAACAGCACTACAGCACTGATTATTCTCATTATAGTCCAAGAGCCAGTGGTCGGCAGACTTACGGTATTTTAGCATGCTTCATTTTTTCATCAGACAATGTCCCATGGCTGCTGTTTACGGAATGGGCACTCGTTAAGCTCAAAGCGGGTTCCTATTGGGGCGGCGGGGCACGAAAGGTGCCAAAAAAAGACGAAAATTTACGTCATTTTAGCAAAGCTGATTTTTTGATATGTTGAAGTAGTCGATTGGTACTATTGAAAAATCACAATGGCAGACGTCCAGGTGGGTTCCAAAGTGGTGGCAGACGTCCAGACAGGTGCCAAAAAAAGTTGAAAATTTACGTCATTTTAGCAAAGCTGATTTTTTGATATGTTGAAGTAGTCGGTTGGTACTATTGAAAAATCACAATGGCAGACGTCCAGGTGGGTTCCAAAGTGGTGGCAGACGTCCAGAAAGGTGCCAAAAAAAGTTGAAAATTTACGTCATTTTAGCAAAGCTGATTTTTTGATATGTTGAAGTAGTCGATTGGTACTATTGAAAAATCACAATGGCAGACGTGCAGGCGGGTTCCAAAGTGGTGGCAGACGACCGTAAACAAAAAGGGGTGGGGGGATTGACATTTTGCGGTATTTTAGCAAAACTCATATATGTTTTTTAATTCATATATGTTGTTAATATGTTAATCAAGGTATTCTAAGCCAATATCCATCACGGCTGACAGCTGTCACGGTTCCAACACATCTCGGCAGACCACGGGAAGTGGCAGCCGTCGCGGGGTTAAAAATGTACCGTAAACTGCGGGGCATACCTCTTACATTCATTCAATCTGCTTGAAAGTTAATGTAATATTTACATAACAGAGTGCAGGGTGAATACTTGTACTTGAAATACATATTTACTTCAGTAGATTTAATAATATGGAATTGGAACTCTTATGAGAGAATATAATAAAACTCGTCATTCAGTCGTCTAAAAAATATTAATAATTTTCCAAGAATAGATACACAATTCAATCTTTATTTTATTCAATTTTAATGAAATCAGAAGCCTCTATATTTATTTTACACGTTAAAAACAATTTCAGTGTGTCAGACAGATGGTGCGGTTCTCCCACTCTGCAGCTGCTCTCTCGGCTGCTGCCGTCTGCTATCGCGAAGTTAAGAATAACATAAACAGTACAATACCGTAAAATGGGGTGAATCGGAACACTTTTTAGCTTTAATTGTAGAAAAAGTAGTTAAAAGATTTTTTTTAATTTGATTTTTTGGGTAAAAACTTCGGTCTTGCTTTGCTTTTGATATTCCAAGCAAAGACAAAACATTTCGAACAGTTATTATTTATATATATAGGAATTTAGGGGTGTTCCGAATCACCCCGCTGATAGGGGTCAATCGGAACACATGTTAAAATACTTTTATTTTTTTGAATTTAACCTGTAATAGGTCTCACAAACATGAGTAATATTGATGGGGGAGAATAAGAACAGATAGTTAATGTCAAATAAAAGTTTATTTTCTGTACCAATAAACGTTTATAATTTGTCAGAATTAAAAATAATTTTGAACTTATGAAAACTTAAACTTAATTTTAAGAAATGATTTTGAATTAAAGTACAAAGCTGTAACATAAATTGAAGTCACTCATATCGGCCACAAATATGTACTTGGGCCTAAAACTAGCAGTTGTGGCTTGACTTTAGTTTTTCATAACATCTTCTGGGATGAACGCTGCCTTTTCTTTAGTTTCTGGAAATCTCTGGGTTTTGTGGATTGTCCTGTAACATTTTCCCACTTATTCATCATTGTCTGTGTGCTGGACTTTTGCTATATAAAGTCTGTATGACTTTCCACCATGTATTTTAGGTAAAAAGAAGTCTCCTGGGGCAAAAATATTTTTAAATCTGCAACTTTCTATCATTCTAAGATCTAGTTGCTCACGAGAAGAGATAAACAGTAACAAATCCTTGTTCTTGTCAGTAGGGGAAAAAGGACAGTTCTGCGGCGGCAGGCGGTGGTGCGGTGGTAACACCGCCTCCCGCCACCTCCCACAGCCGCCTCCCAGAGCCACCTCCCACAGCCTCCACCGCCTCCCCAGGGCCGCCGCGAGGATTTTCGCGCGAATTTTGAATATTTTCCCGCGAATTTTCGAACTTTGAATTATTTTCGTGAAAGGTTACAAGGGTTTTTCCCGCAAATTTCTGAATATTTCCCGCGAATTTTAGGACTTTGAATTATTTTACAGAGTTAATTTCGATCGTGGTGCCATCTATCGATGGAATTATTTATTTTTCTTAATTTTCAGGAACTTAATTTTATTTTGGATGCTCATGCTGCCATCTATTAAGTGAACGAATTTAATTCTTTTTTAATTTCGGACTTTGTCAATTTCCCGAAGCGGGGTTCGAACTCGAATCAAAATTTTCCTCCTGCTTATCAGACAAACACGCAAACCAACTAGGCTACGGTGTTCTTATACTCACAAGTGCTAATAGTGATCACAATATAATTTAAGATTATATCGCCGTCTGTTGATTATCTGATGATGTTAATTTGCATGCTAATTTATTTTTGTAATTCGAACTTTGTCTAATTTTTCCAACTTAGTTTTTGTAACCTGTCTCAATATAATTTTTTGGCATTAAAGAACGATGATGCTGCCATCTGTTGACGGAAATTTATTTTTTTCGAATTTAATTATTTCTTCAAACATAATTTATTTTTCAAGCTGAAATCGAACTTTGTCAATGAAAATTAATTTTGCACCTACCGACCCAGTGTAATGATTAACTATTTTTTATTAACCTGCTAATTTAATTAGTAATTAGTCGAATTTAATTAATTTCACACTATTGAATGAGAATATTATTTAGGAATTCCCGACTTTGCATGCTTCTTAACGAATTTTACTGTTTTTCAGTTTGCCCCTCTCGCTTTTACATGTTAATTTCAGAACTTTAACTATTTTTCAACGAGTTTAATTTTCTTTTTCGGACTTTGCCGATTTTTAAACCGAAATGGGATCTTT
>JAXGGA010022781.1:0-14454 GCA_038373865.1 Uloborus plumipes
TTCTTTGACTTATTTTGTTGTCTTGAATTTTTGCGTTTTGTAACAAATGAAACAGTTTTCTGTCTCGTTTTCTCTCGAGCGAGATCTGGTGGAAAAGAGTTTAGGTTTACTTTTTCAAAAATTTGATTTGTCTTTTGAATAAATTTTGGTGAACAATTAAACTTGCGTTGCGAATCATTTTATTTGGGAGAAAATGCTCAGATAAAATTCTCTCTTCAAGTTTTACTCTTGTGTCTTAGAGAATATGTGCCCGCATTTTTATGTGAACTCTACCTTTGAAATTCCTTCATTTGAAGTTATTTAAATAAATTTTATTGTTCGAGTTTGAAAAGGAATTAAGATTTCAAGTAAAGAATATTAATGGCAAAGCTTTTTTCTTTCTTGTTAAGATCAGAATTAGAGTTTCTTATCTGATTCTTCAAGTGTTTCAACGGCGAAAACCCTTTAATTTCTGTTCAACAAAAAATATACACAGAAAAACGATGGTAATTGTTTAGTTCTTTTATCTGAGGTCTTTCTTGTTAAGTTCTATTATCCGTACTTGTAATGATTTATGTGCAGACTTAAAGCACCTGGTTTTATTCTTTTTCTAAGATAAAATTTTTCTCTTCTGAAAATACATGGAAAAATACAGAATTTCAATAGTAAACTCATTATTCGGCTATATTCCTGATCAGTCTATTTTTAAACAAGTATGTTTATCACGAACTGTCAATACAGCAAGTATTATAGTATAGCTTAATGCTCTGTTTTCCTTGCCAATGTTATTAATCGGTAATTTTTCTTTATTTTCAATTAAAAGTCGATGTAAAAAAATGTAATCCTTGGTGATGTTTTCGAGAATTTTTTAATTTTATTCAAAATGAAATATAAAAATACATAGAACCTTATTCAGTTGTCTCTTTACTCCTATGGTGTTGTGAGATTTTTTTTTTTTTCAATTATGTGAATATTTTAGTAAACTTAGTTTGTTTTCGATGAGCACCACAGAATCATTTCCTATATCAGAGGAGTTATTAGAAGTTTACGTCATTCATTAATAAAATTTCAATGTTTTAATTTTCTTTTGCATTTTTGTTAACAAGGGGAAAAAATACATCTTTTAAAATACGGTCTGAAACTATTTAGGCAACGTTTGAACCCTTTATAACTAGTAAGAGGTGGTCAAATAATTTACTATCGATATTTGTTGACTTTGATTGAAAGTTATTTTCCCCTCTAGAGTTGAGAGCAAACCGATATTAGTTGTTTAACTATAATCTTAGAACATGCTATTAGAATTCGCGTGTTGATTTCCATCTAACCGAACTCATTTTTTTAAACAATTTAACTAAAACACGAAACTATTGTTTTCACATTATTTCCTCATATTACTGAAGAACTGTTAAAGTTTTCAAATTTAATATTAAAATTTTCTCAAATACTTTTGAAACAAAAATATTTAAACTTGATCAAGATGTAAATTGAACGTATTTTTTTCCCATAGAGATATGAAAAAATAAATAAAATTAACTCAAGATTGAAAATTCGGGTTTACCTCCCCCCCCCCTCTCCCAACGTGTATATAAAGTTAATAACGATACATAAGGTTAATTTGTGAGGAAGAGAAAATTTATTGCGTGTCTTTGATCACAAGTATTTTCTCAAATTATTACTATTCCTATTAATGTAGTCAAGTACAACTTGGTTTCGCAACTTTAGTAAGAATGTAATCCCATTTTGTACGTTGCAAATGACTATTTTGATTTGGTCTCACGATGGCATTGGTATATGTTTTATGTACATGTGGTATATGAAAAAAAAAAAAAAAAAGATCTTTTAGAACACTGAGTACACCATTGACTTGATTTATACAAAATTATGGAAAACTAAATTTAGTTGAGGTAGCAATCGCAGTTTACTTTTATCCGTTGCTTTTTTAATCTTATGTAAGCTCACGTGCTTGGGGCATTTATGTCCACGTTTTTAAAAACTACAAATTTTATTTTGAAGCTAGAAAATTCCTTGAATTTATTGCGAGAAAAAAAGAAATTTGTTTCCTGGAATATTCTTTAAGTTTGTCATCATTTGATTTATATTGTATTATTTACATTTGATATATATATATATATATATATATATATATATATATATATATATATATATATATATATATATATATATATATATATATATATATATATTATTTCTGCTATTCAAATTAATTGATCTCAAGTTTAGGGTTGGTTATGGAACGAACATTGGCTGCTTATTTAGTGTAACTTCCCTCTTTTCCAATTTCCTTTTTTATAATTTCAAATATGAGTAGGGTTGCCAGATTTAAGAACTGTAAATACGGGACAGGCTCGGGGGGGGGGGGGGGACTAAGAGATGAAGTCTAAAGGTTGAATTTTTACAACCTTGACTTTAATATTAAACGTTTCTCAAACCTAAATGAAGAAAATACGCAATGATCATATGAATAAAAACTTCATTTTTTACCATTGCATAGTTATTTTTCATATGCCATGAATATTAGAGGGAAAATGTTTAACACTAATTATTGAGAGAATTCGTATTTCCCTATTATTAATCCCCTTTTTCCGGACGTAGGCCCGTCATTTCAAATTTTGCCGGTGGGGGTGGGAGAGGGGGCAAAAGGTAAATTACATCAAATTTCAATGTAAATTATACCAAAAAAAAAGCCTTTATCTGCTCTTATCTGCAAATACATTAATTTCCTAAAACCAGGGGGGAGGCCATTGACCACCCGTCCTGATGTCCCAAATGATGGGCCTGTCTCGGCGCGAAAGATATAATAGTCGCGTCTACTAATAACTAATGTCTTGCATATACTTTTTCAAAAAGCTAGACGTACCAATAGGGAATTTTGAATGTAAAATAACTTTAATGAGTCATTAACAAAAATTGATTCCAATTGAGTAGACATAAAATTAAACCTTACAACTTGAACTCACTATAAGAAATTAACCTAAAACAAATTTAAAAAAAAAAATCAATATTCAATATATTTTGGGGAAAAACTACAGTTTTCTCAATATTATAACGTAATTATTCTTATATAATGTAGGAAAATTCCTTTCTTCAGAAATCATATTTGCTACTTGATTTTACTGCTGCAATAACTCTTTCTAAGTTTTGATTGTCTTTAGGTTGCCATAAAGCTTACTGTAATTTATATATGTGTCGCTCATTGTAAAAATTATGTATCTTCATGTTTTTGAAAGTTGAAACGCGTATTTGTTTGCTTAATGCAATAACATTTAGTTACAGCTTTTAGTATAAAAGCGAAGCGAAGCAAATTTCAAAAGATTGAAATTGATTGATTCCAAAAATCTAGTGACTAATAGTAGCTGAACACATATATTTCTTTCATAATTGAAAAATTGAGAAGGGCTTTTTATATAATAAGGCATAATGAAATCATTCACAAGGACATACACCACTTTTACAACGAACATTTGTTGAATTGACTGTTACAATAATTTCTGCTCTAAATGAATAGAACACTAACATTACTTCAGAACAGGAAAATATAATTCAATCAATTTTCTTATCACTCTATTTCACATTTTTTGTTTTACTTCATTTTTGTTCTGAAAATAATGTTTTGTTTTGTAAAATGCTGCTTCTAGCCAAAATACGGGACTTTAGCCGTCCCGTACTAAGGTTTCCCGGGACGCGGGACAATATTTCAAAAAACGGGACTGTCCCTTGAAATCCGGGACTTCTGGCAACCCTGAATATAAGGTTAATAATACAACAAATAGCTCAAAACCGATCTGTATTTTGGAGACACAATATCTGTATTTGTTCAAAAAGGAATCCACCCCCCCCCCTTTTCCACAGTTAATTCAGGTCTCCTTTTTCTATTCGCCGTTACTTTTGTTTATTTTTGAAATTCCAAGCAGATTTCTCAAAATTATGCAAAATATGTTTTATTTGTTAACTTTATTTTGGTAATTCTGTAACTTCTACAGGTAGAATGATGCTTTTGGAAACGTGTTGGTCTGTTGCTAGAAAATAGGTGTGGGCTCGTTTAGTTCTAGACGTATCGTCTTGTTATGCTATCTTTTCAATGTCGTGAATGTTAGGGGTGACCAATTTTTGTGTCATTAACATCATCAACTCCTTTTGTTAACATATATGTCGTGGTCTACCTTCAAAATATTTCTTTTGATGGTGACAAGGGAGGTAGGAAAGAAATATTTTAAAAAGAAAATAGTTTAGGCCTTGTCATGATTAAACAAACACTTTAAATGAAACAAACACATCAGTTACTGAACATGCGCATGGAAACACGCCTATCAATGCCAACTTTAGGCCTTTTCTTTTAGAAGCAAGGCCGAATGATGTTTAATACTTCGTTCCTTTGTGATGAGAAAAGTGTAAAGTAGCCAATGGGGTATAACTTAGTTGTCCGTTAATTTACACATAATCAACTACATAGACCTTATGATTACTCCTGTATGTCATCGATTGTGCTGTTTACAAGTTCTCTGTATTTTGCGTTGTTTATAAACAGCAGCCTAGGTACATTGACGTCACAGCATGTAAAGAAACCGCAGAAAGTTCGAAGCCTCAATTCTGGTGCTTGAATACGCTACCTTGTGGTGATTTAAGAAACTACAAGAAGATGTATCCGTTCCACGTTTTTCCTTTGTGGTAATATACAGACTTCAACCAGTTTGTGGTATAAAGAAATTTTAAAAGGATAGAAAAAAACCCGTATAAACACGATGAGAATTTTTTGTATTAACTTAAAAGCAGGTTATAAGTAGCAGCTTTTGTTTGCTTTACCACTTTCTATAGCCATCAGAGGTTGCAGCTCCTCTTATAGTTTATTGGAATATCGAATTTGCTCGTCGAAAAGTAAAGAGTGATATAAGTAACACAAGAAATTGAGACATGAAAAAAAAAAAAGTTTCTTTCATAATTTGGCTAGTGTTCAGAGTAGCTGTGAAGATGAGTTTCTTTTGTCTCTCCAGCCCATTGCGCGCTCATGTAACGCTTGAATTATGGCAGTGTCTGCTCAGAGTTCGAGACTTGACAACAGTTGAGTAGCTTTGCTATTGATCTCTATCCTTAGTTTTGTGTTTGTCATCCTGCACGACCCTTTCTAGTGGGTTTAAAAATAAGAGTTTTGTTGATGGCTGAGCAACGGTTTGAATTGTTCTTTCATTGATGATTGTCGTTAGTTTCTGTCACATTTGGCAGCGAAAGTCTTCAAACGACATAATCTTTCTTTCCACTCCTTACCCTAGTGATGGAGCTTCAGCCTTCACTGGTCTCTTTGTTTGCCTAAATATATCTTTTTTTATGGCACATTTATTTTACAGGGATTACATACCTGCCGAATCGACTGTTTTTCGCTGCAGCTGCTCATTTTTTTCGGCTGTCTTCCGATTGCCCTTTTTACTGAGAGTTCTCCCGCTTTTTAAAAGCAATTTAGCTGTAAGTAGTTTTAAAAGCTACTACACACACTCGAGATCAAAAGTGACGAAAAATGTTAAAATTTGCAAAAAATTACCCGCAATTAGATTTTTCTTTTCATTATTTTTTAAAATTTTCCCTGCGTTTCTAATTACCATTTCAATTGTTCTCTATGGCTAGATTAAGATAAAATTATAAAACTATTGTATTCGTTAATGAGTTCTTTTATTTTCCGTTTTCACATTTCTGAAGAAAAATGCTCTCGTTCTGCATCTACGTTGTTAATTGGATTTTTTTAAACATTTTCTATTACTATAAAGCTTTGTCAAAGGGCCAGTAAATAAAATTTGTTCAGTTTCATTAAAAGCTTAGTGTTTAATCGAAATTTAATATTTAAACGAAATTCTGTGATCGTTTTGAATGTAAATTTTCAAATATATTGATGTTAAACTCTGTATCGAATAAAATGTAAAGAAAAAGTTCAGCTCTAAAATATTTTTGATGTAAAATTAGTCCCCCCCCCCTTCTCTTTTTGGGGGAAAAAGTTTTACTGCTTATGTTTCATTCAAAAAAAGCATGGGATTACTTTAAGAATCACTAATTTTCGTTGAATGGCTTAATAATTATGTTTATAACTTTAGTGTCATAATGTTTTGGCATTTTGTTAACCTTCCGTGTCTTGTGGTAAAACAATTAAATTTTATCTTATGTCATAGCTTGTATTGCATAAAAGGATAAAAATTTATGAATCAAAATATAGTAACCATTGCAGCTAAGACTAGCATACTATTTTCCTTGACATGTAGTCCTATTTTATTTTATTCATTTGTAATAACTAATAATCGTTTTTAACAATAACTTTATGCGATAAAAGATTTGTTGAAAAGTTCCTGTACGTTCCCTATTCTTCGAAAATAAACCTTGTTTAATGCTTTCCCAGGTTGCACAAAAAACGTTTAAACGTTTTATAAACGTTTTTAATCCGTTGTTACAACGTTAATAACCATTTTACAACCTTTAAAAAACGAAGTGTGCTACTTGGGTTGTCAATTGCCCAACTAACTAAATTATATTACTTCCTGCCTTTTGATTAATAATGAAACGAAGAGACAGTAGTATTGTATGTATACTGAAATCTCTCTAGAAATCAAAAAGGTAAAACATTTGTAGGACAAAGAAGCAAATTTTTTTGTTGACTTGCTGTCAAAATGAAATGTTGAAATCTATTAAAGTACGTTGTAATTAACTAATTTCGATTTTGGAAAATTTTAGCTATTTACTCTTATAGCATTTATTAATTTCTTAAAATTTCATTCTTACTCGAAACTCATAACATTAAAAATATTTCTATGCGAATTATATTAGTATGGGTAAGAAGACATAAGTATGCTCAATTAAGAGATGACCTGTAAATAATATAATAGAAACATTGCTTTTAGATTTTTTTTTAAATATTAGTTTTCAATAATTGATTCAGGTGTATACTCGAATCATTTTAAGTGACATTTTATGCTTTATCTTTCGCTGAAAGCTTTAAGATTACGAGCTAACAAAATTTTAGACGAATACAATCCTGATGTGATTGATGCCTCAAAAGCAGATAAGGTGAGGAACTTCATTACCAAAAACACACCAGTTTGAGAAAAAAAGAAATGGTATTCTTTGCATTCTCGTGTAATGAGACTTCGATAACTGTCTCAAAAACCTGAACACAATGGGTAAAATTTCAGTAGTTGAGATGAATAAGACAAATGGTTAAAGTGCTTTAATTTTTCCGCCGGCAATAAAATTCTTGCCGAGCTTCGAACTTCCATCGATCTGTATTTTGAAAGGTCTTGGTCAGTTGAATTTAAATGTTAAAGAAAGATGTTAATCTATCGTGATGGAAAAAATGCAAAAAGTGATGTTCCCTTGGAGAAAAAGCAAAAAGAATAGGGTAAGTGCTCCAGTAGTCTGCCAGTCTCCAGTAGTCGGCCACAGTGACATAAAATTCCTCATAAATAGTACATTTTTAATTCAAAATCTGATATGACGCATTCACACATTCATGTAGCTATCCTCAATCATCAACCAGTGGCAGTTAAGTTTTGGGTACTTTTTTTGAATTAGTAATGAGTCATTTCGTTTTGAATGGTGTGCCCGTCATCCAAGCATGGCTGCCACACTTCCGTCTGACGGACGGAATTCCGTATTCTGTAAAATGTCGTATCATTTGGAAATTTGTTTTGGCAAAAAATGAAATGAAGCTTTAAAAAATATCTCATTTAGATTATTCAAAAAAAAAAAAAAAAAAAAACCAAGCAACTGCTTAATAACTTTCTCTCTAGTTGCACCTTGAAAACTAGTAATTCAATTATTTCAATCATAGCTACATCAATCCAGAAAATTATTTTAAAGCTGTTTTTTCCAGTGTTATTTTTTAGCGAAGAATCTCTTACCAGAAACTTTTTATTGTCAAGAATCTTTTAGCGTGAATTCGAAGCTTTTTTTTCTTAAGTAACTAATACAGTAATTTTTTCGTCATTGCGTTTTCTTCCAAAAAATCTTTTCGAAAAAACTATTCTGAAAGTTTAGATTTTACTTAATTTTGCAATTTGGTTTTATTATACAGGGTGTCCACTCCAATCGTGGACCAATAGCTAATTTCTAAACCGTTAGAGATAAGCATATAGTTCATTTGGGAAAAAATCTCCAAATTACGAAAGGAATTTTGGGTCTATTCAATGTTTTTCAAAAAATCAAATTTTGAAAGAGTTACGAAATTTAAATTTTTATACAGCCCCCCAGTCCTATCAATCATATTTAGTAAAACATTCTTGACACTGTAACGTTTAAAACTAAAAAAAAATCACTCTTCTACCACAAAAATTGACCGAGTTATGACGTTTTGAAAAATCAAGATTTTGAAGGATTTCGCATACGGTCCCTTAAGCGATCGCTCGATGACGTCATGAAATAATGCAAAATCTTGATTTTTCAAAACGTCATAACTCGGTCAATTTTTGTGATAAAAGAGTGATTTTTTTTTAGTTTTAAACGTTACAGTGTCAAGAATGTTTTACTAAATATGATTGATAGGACTGGGGGGCTGTATAAAAATTTAAATTTCGTAACTCTTTCAAAATTTGATTTTTTGAAAAACATTGAATAGACCCAAAATTCCTTTCATAATTTGGAGATTTTTTCCTAAATCAACTATATGCTTATCTCTAACGGTTTAGAAATTAGCTATTGGTCCACGATTGGAGTGGACACCCTGTATAGTTATTTACAACATAAAAAAGCAACATATTTGTGCATTAAACTACAGACACATTACGCGCTAACATGTTTGTGTAGCAAAATGATGCCAAGTACTTTTCAGTCTTTGTTAATTTTTAGAGTAGCACCCATGCATCCAAGATTGCGATTCTGCCTATTTTTTAGCTAAGATGATTCTGTGGCCAATTACTGGAGCATTTACTAGTGTTGACAACAGCTTGAATTTTAACATTTTTTTTTTTTACTTTCTGAAACAAGTAGGTGCAGGGTGTTCGCGCATATGGAAAGTCATGCAAAGTCATGGATTTCAAATATGATCGAAATTGGTCATGGATTTCAGCGAAAAATGTCCAAAAGTCATGGAAACTGACTGTTGGATTATGGATTTTGGTTTGGTTTGGTTGTATCATGGATTTTAGCGCTCCGGACCGATTGAAATTTTTCCCGCGATCTCGGAAGAACGAAAACACTTCCGCCGTCATTCTACTTCGTTATTGGGTGCAATCTGATTTGTCAATTACAATTTCCAACAAGTTGCATTGTGTTGACCAATCAGATGAATTCTCAACGTTAAAACCGTGAGCGGCGAATTTTGTGTAACTGCGCATGTGCGCGGACTCCGTCATCTGATAAAATATGACCTTGAACGACAAAAAGATAGACTCGATGGTTTTTTTGATGGTTTTTTCCCCGGCATAGGCAGATTTGCCTTTTACATTTGGTCTCCTCCCCCCCCTACCCGCTTCATTTGATTCCTTTTTCTTTTAAAACTTGTTTGAATCTTTTTCTTTCGAGGAGTTTTATGCAAAAGAAAAACAAATTAAAAAACGATGTTGAATTTTAAAGAATCGTGTAGGTAGGGGGGGTGGGGCAGGAACTCAACAAGTTCCGTTTTGAAGGCAGATTTCGCCTCACTCATATCAGGATCTAAATTTACAGTAAAATTTATGGACAGACAATTCATTGCTACATGAAAGTACGTTTGAGGACAAGCGCGGTGGGGAGGAGGGTGTCGGTAGGAAAAGATCGTTTTTTGACCTCAAAAGCGAACGGACTTCTGTTGCTGTGAAACGCAGTCGCCATGTTTGGTCATTTACTTTGCAAGATAGAATATTAAGTGCATAATTCTCCAAAAACAAAGCAGAGTTCTTTTTTTTTTTTTAAGTCATGGAAAATAGTTCGCAAAAGTCATGGAAAGTCAGGGAAAGTCATGGAATTGAAAAGTCCAGGTTGAGCAGATACCCTGTAGGTGATTTACTATCAGAAAGGTTCATTCTAAAGTTATACCTTGTTTTTGTTACTGTATTGATAGCTGAAAGTTCTAGGTTAGCCAAGATCAACAAAAGATCTCTTAAATGGCCGACTACTGGAGCACTTACTCTATATTTATCTAAGGAAAAGGTCAATAGAGTGGATCACACTTGCCTAACTGTCCTAGGTGCGTTTAGCCATTAGTTAAAATGAGCGTAATGATAATTTCATTTCATCTGGAAATTTTATTTTTTGTGCTAGCTTTATTCTTTTAGTAGAAAAAGAAAAGGAAGGAATCGACCTGAGATACTGCAGTTTTTTGCTATACAACTTCACCACTCAATATTTAATAACCCAGCAGTTTGATAACTGGACACCTGGTGAAACGAAATCAAACATCTAAAACCGTGAATCGACTTGTGCTCTTGAATAGTCTGTGGGCCGAAGGCAGAAAAGATGCTTAGAAACATGGTTTCGTTTGCCAACTTCGGGGACTACGAAATGTGATATTTTTCTGAATCCTTAGAGTCCACAGATGAAAAAAACACAATGTTCCCGAAAAAATATTGTCTCATTAGTTTTTTACAGGCCATTAAAGATAGATGGCAAAATATGCGAAAATGGAATTCTAGGGGCGGATAATTACGTTAAATATCATATATATGTGTCTGTCTCTGCCTATATATTTTTATGTACATATAGATGGATATATAGATACTGTTTGATATTCTTTTCGGCGACCTTCCTCGAATTCGCGCATGCGTCAGGTCTCAACCGATTTTATGAAACAGGGGTGATTGTGATAAGAGAGATAAGGAATGAGAAGGGATTTTTCTTTGTTTTGTTTTGTTTTTCGTTACATTCGTATATTTGAGGTGTTGATTTGTGTTGGTATTTTTTTTTTTCTCTTCCTTATCATTTCTATAAAAATTAAATAATATCGGAGTACGTGGAAATGCTGCAATCGTGCATTTTCGTAATCAAGCTGTCCTTCTTTTTAAAATAGAACCATTCAACGTTGCTTGACAAAAATAGAGAGTTTTTCCGAAATTTCTCGTTTTTTCACAATATACACCTGGAAAATTATTGAAAATTCGACAAATATGTGTAGAAACAGTTATACGAAGTTTGTTTAGCTTGAATTTTTATTTTAAACCAATTTTTCCCACCATTTCCTGGATTTTTCGAAAAACCCAAAATTTGCTTCCCCCTCCCCCCCCCCCCACCTTTAGCTCACCCCCCAGGGTCGGGGACTTTCAGTATATTAACTTACTAACTACCCCTAACAATATTCTGTAGTTAAATACTCTCGCATATTCCATGCATTCTATAATGTATTCATTGACTGGATTATATAGGGCCATTAACGAAACAACGAGATTAAGAACAAGCGGAAATGTGGATTGATACATTTTTGTGATTTTCTTAGTAACTGAATCACAAAAGACGTGAAGTAAGTATATTATGACTTATTAATATATTTTGCAACACAAAATCGTATCAAAAAGAAAAACTAGGGTAGAAAACCTGTTTATTGAAATTTTAAATTGCAAATATTTTGTGCAACAGCGCCACCTAGAGACAATTTTTGTTGTGAATGAGCCAACAGGCTAAGGGATATAGTCCCTATTTCAGTTACTAATTAAAACTTAATGAGACAAGGTCTGCTTGGGAACAATGGATTTTTCGATTGAGTACATCACTATTAGTTGATTTCAAGCAAGCTCCCGTAGTCCCTAAAATTGGTAAACGAACTTGAACGATATCGGTGCTTGGCCCACAGACTATAGGTCCTGTCATGATCTAAATGGTTTCATTTAAAATTTTAAATTACATTTATTAAAGCACATCATAAAACATGCATTACTTTTAAAAGCTCAAAATTGACGGAAAAAGTCACGAATCATATTTGGCGACGATTGACGTCGTTCAAAACACTTATTCGTGGTAACAAATCAGTCCCTTATATTATCCTATATGTATTTACACAAGCTATTTCAAATTTTTCCAGGGGAGCGGGGGCAAACACTGCATACACAATGTAAATTGCACCAAAAATGACAAAAACCACGCCCGCTTACATGTAAATTGATTTTTCAAAGCCGGGAAGAAGAGGAATTGACTCCCCCCCCCTCCCCCAAATGACGGCCTGTGATTTTATAAGTATTGGTTTTCTGAATAACAGTAATAGTTAATTTATGTTCTAGAAATAAATAGCAGCAACAAAAAATGTCTAAACTGGTTCTTATTTAATCTCTATATCTCCTACACTAACTCCTTTCACGACTGCAAGTTATTTAGCAAAAACAATAAACACTCAATTTTATAAGATTTAATTAAAATTTTGAAAAATCAAACGTTATTCAAAATAGCAGCGTAAAAAAACGCAATATTACCGTATTTTTCGCCGTGTAAGACACACCCAATTTTAAATTAAATCCCCCAATTTTAATTAATCTTAAATTTATGCCGTATAAGACGGTGCGTCTTATACGGCAAAAAATACGGTATACAACAATGTCGTTCCACTAAAAGTTGCTCTTTGTGAAACATCGCCAAAAGGGGATATCAAGCCATAAAAGACAGCGACGCGAAACGAAACCGCGCGAACTGGCGCTCTTTGATCAAAAATAAAGAATGAGAATATCTGAAACGCCTGGCGGATTGATACAATGTTCGATTTTGATTTTAAATTAAGTCACACAGCGAAAAAAGTGAGTGATTCAAAGCGTATTAATATATTTTGAAATGCAAAATCGAGTAAAAAAGTAAAATTATGGTTGAAAGACTGTTTATTAAAATTTTAGATTGCAAATATTTTGTGCAATAGCGCCACCTAGGGACAACGTCTCTAGTGAAAGAGTGACCAGGCCAAGGAAAAGAGTTCGTGTTTCAATTACTAATTAAAACTTAATGAGACAAGTTCCGCTTGGGAACATTGGATTTTTCGATTGGGTACATCAATATTAATAGATTTCAAGCAAGTTCTCGTAGTCCCTAAGATTGGTAAACGAACCTGAACGATATTTGCACTTGGCCCACAGACTATGAAATTTCTGTTTAACTTTACCTCAATTACTTTGTTGTCGCTCTGCTGTGTTAAATCTTTGACGTTTTTAATGTTGCTGACATTTAAATTTTTATTGATGGCAGTAAAAACTGTTGATGTTACGTCATGTGCAAACCTGTTTATTACCACAACTGGGCATTTCGCAGATTTTCTGTCTGCCGTAGGGCATTGTTAAATTTTTTCTGAAACGAATGTTACTGAATCGTATTATCAAGCAATATAGCGTTAAACTGATTCTCTCTTGATTTGGCATAAAAAATGCCTTTTAGCATACACTTCAGGTGTCTTTAATTTGTTTATCAAAAGGTTTGAAATAAAACGATGATGAGTAAGATTATTTACCATTATTATAGCTTTCGATTAAAATTTGAATTTACCTGAATGCATATCTCAAAGTTTGAAATCTATTACTTATTACTAAAAATATTTGTAATGTTCAATAGTTTCCATTTTTTTTTATGCTGTTGGTACAAGTTAGTTAAATCCGAAGAGCAACTGATTAAATTTTGATGTATTCTAAATGTGTATTGGTTAGGGCAAAAAGTGCACAAAATTATTACTCACTAAAAAGTTACACAATCGGTTTGATGTAACCAATACTGTTGAAAAATTCCTTTTTTTTTTCAATTATTTTGATTTCTCTTTGTGGGAAAAAGTTTTTCTTCCCTTAAATATTTTTCCTTTTTCAATTAATGAAATTTAAGAAAAGCTCTGCTTTTTTGAAATAGTGTGTTAGAATAATTATAAGGGAAAACACTTCTTTCTCTCCCCCGCCGGTTCTTGACGGGATAACTCGTTCGATTCCAAGTTGTCATAGGGCTGTGTTATTCTTTCATGGCTTTTGAAGATACTACTGTCAACACACGTAGCAAACGCTTTGGGAATCCAGTTATGTAGCCAATAGTTTTTTGTTCGTAAAGTATCTAATGGCGCTTATCACCCAAAATAGATCGCGGGGTGGCTTATTCGTGACTCACTGCCAGGAAGAAAAAAAATCGAACAAAATTCGAGCACGGATGCTTTTTCGCTTGCAAAGCGAGTCAAACGCACAGGATACTCTCGTAAAGTTAGTTAACTACTGCAACTTCTTTGTTTCCATTAAGAGATCCACGTGTGCAGCACCAAAAAAGAAAGAGAGAGAAAAAAAAAAGAAAAAAACTATTGAACGGGGAAAGGTGCCGTTTTAATTTAGTAGCCTGGCTTGTCAGTGAGAATGCGAATCGCACGGAAGTTCTTGTCACGAAAATGGTTTGTACTGGATAAACCCGGCAAGAATGGTTTAAATTGGAGATCTCGGAATTTAATCTGAAAAATAGCAGCAAGCTCCTTTGAATCAAACCAGTGTGCCCAACATTTTTTTACGTGAGGGCCACGCCTCATATTAAAATAAATTTAGCGAGTCAGAATACACATGTATGTATTTAGTTTTTTTTTTTTTC
>JAXGGA010022782.1:0-14449 GCA_038373865.1 Uloborus plumipes
ATAGCAATTTATAACTTATCAAATTTTGCAGCTAAGTAGCTGTGGCAATTTATAAAAAAGTCACAGGGCTTTTTCAAAGTTTTAGAGGAATTTTAGGAAAATTTTACCAAAATTTTATGTGAATTTCAGGGGTAATTTGCAATTTTTTTTCGATTACAAATAGGTACCTGACAGTAGTCATAGCACAATATTTAACAAACTCAACCAAAAATACCCCAATTTTATTTCTTCTAGCCATACCTGCCAGCCTCAAAATAATAATTAAAAAAAAAATAGGAGCATGTTAAGAAAAATACGATCATTGCCAAATTAATTCAGGGCATAAAGAGTAAACTCACCGTCTTGTTTTCAAAATTTTCACTTTGAGAGATAGGCATTTCTGAGTTTTTCCAATTGACCAGAACAGATATTAATTTTATGTACAACAGTTATTTCGACAATGTTTCAACTAAAGCAGTTTTCTACAGTTTTTTTTAACCCTATTTCGCTAGATTTAATCTTCATTTTTTAATTTATCAATATTTTTGTTATTTCAACAAATCTGCAAATACATATTTTTTTTTTCTGTTTTTCTAATTACTTCATTACTAAATTTTTTCTTTGTCATTTTTCTTTTTATTCATTAATACAGTAGTGTCCAGCCAACAGTTAATGAAGTTAACTCGCGTGGCCTTTTACCTTCAATGTTAGGAATGGAAAAATATTTTGAATCACCCATCAATTTTGTTTTAACGAAATATGTTGTAAAATGTCTATTTGTGACATTAAATATCTAAGAAAAAGTTCATTTTTGCAATAAAATACTTTCAAGGGAGATTCTTTTAAGTTCTCTAAAGGAACTCCTGTAAACTTTAAATTTTTGTTATGAACACCAACAAAATTTTGGCACAATTTTAGGAATTTTAGGAGATGAGAAATTTTTTAGGAAATTTAGGAGTTTTAGAGGGAATGTGCGAGCTTTGAAGTCAGTGAAATATCATAAATACCTAAAAGATATTGACACCTTATGAGGCAAATTTCAGCTCTTGGATTGCAAATTAAGCAGTGCATTAGGATTTAAAAAGAGAAAGAGAATGGTTGATGCTTAATCAAACTAAGTCAAAGTGGCACTTAACAAGACAGTTTATTTTTATCAATTATCAAATTTGATTTTAAATATTAATCATATGAAGGAAACACAAAGAAAGAAAACAAAATCTTACAGGGTGAAGAATGAAATTATCGTAAACTTCCATTAGGTCTTCCATTGTGTACTCTTCAAGCATAACAAAGTCTTCCAAAATAGGACTACTTTTTCGAGCACATCCTAAACAGTGAACCAGGTGTTTTTTATCAACTTCTTTTACGAAGAGTATGTTGAAGACTTCAACCTAAAAAAATTCAAAGAATTGAATTATACACTATAAGCATGATGAAACAGGAAAACATAACAAATAGTACACTGCAACCTGAAAAAAAAATCAAGGAATCAAATTATACATTTGCTCAAACTCAAGCAGGAAAGTATAACAAATGTAGCAATATCTCTTTACATTAGCAGTAAAAAATATTTGAACTCACTTGTAATATCACTTTTTCGAAGACAGAAATATACAAAAAAAAAGTTATTCTTTCTTTAAATATTCCATTAACGTCATGCCAATCAGGAATCGTTTTTTCTCACGGCACTTTTGGGGCGATTAAAATGCTTAATACGTAATTAAATAATTTATTGTGTGGAGAATGAATTGGATTTTTGAATTTAGGAGATCTTTTTTGATAAGATCGCATAACAATTTGGAAAATTTAAGAGATGCTGTAACCATTCAGAACACGAAAATCTCCATTCGAATTGAATCATTATGCAGATTTTCTGTAGATATCTTAGAACTAAAGGAGAAATTTTGCAGAAATCTGCATAATCTATGAAGATTTCTGGCCAAATTTTTTAGAAACATTACATGATCTTTTTCCTGCTAAATATTAAGTTTTTAACTGAATTAGCATCTTTTTGGAAAATTTAGATTTACATCAATGAAAAACATGCAGAAAATTTGAAAAAAAAAAAAACAAGAATATTTGCAGAATTGCTTATTGACTGAAACTTAAAAAGGGAACAGCCCTATAATTGGATAATTTTTGCATAGATGTACCAGTTACCAATGTACCAATACCATCATCACTTAATTCATTAGATTTTTAAGTTGATTATCATATTTTAATACCTACTTTTAAGTGGATTTTATTAATTAGTGTAATTAAAACTTGTGAATTAGTGTTCTTGCAACCTTAGACCCTTAAAAAAGTTCTAGCTACATGATTGATACATGAAAGATTTTTATGCTAGTTTTCTTCTAGTTATTTTAATAAATGTACTACTAAAACTGCAATGTTGTTATAAGCTGCAATATTTAAAAAAAATCCTTTTTCCAATTTGTTCTCCAAACAAAAGGTTTAAGACAAAGTTTACAACATTGTTAACATGTAAAGTAAATTTTATAGCCAGAAGAGCTAGCCACTCCTGCTCTGACAAAACAAACACATACAAGAAATCTCATTAAAAGTGTCTTATTGTAATTTTAACTTTTATTCTTATATTTTTTAGCTATAAGTTAGATTCTGGGTTTTATTTTTAGTTCTTTTGTTTATGACTTGCTATTTCTTGATTTAAATATCATTCTTGATGCATAACAAATGTACCAAAGGAAAATGAGCTACACAATATCAGTCACTTCAGATAGTAAACAATGATTGCGACTAAGTCTCAGTTAAGATATTTCAGGCTCTTTTTTGGTATGCTTTATGAAGATTGAAATATGAATCCCTTCCAGTCGATAAAAAGTATTAGAAAACTTTACCTCACAATTCGTGCAATAGTGGGCAGCTTCATTTTTCCCTCTGCCATGCCATTTGACTTCTTTCTTCAACTCTTTCAAAAATTCTAGTGTCATTTGGCATTGTCTGAGTGTTCGCAATAAGCAGTACCTGTAAAGAAATTATGAAAACCATTAATAACTTAGGATATAACCAACACAAATATATTTTTCATAGTATGAATAAAATGTTTCATACATATATGCATAGTAATATTTCTGGCGTATTTAGTCAAGTATTCAATTGTGCTTCTTAAGTACAACATCATAAAAATAGTATCTTACACTTTAGAACATAATTTCATCCTACTCAGTATTTTAAAATAAATGCAAGATTTTACTTAAAAGTAGTGCAATGTTGTTTTTGTCTCTCTTTCTCTCTCTCTCTTTTTTGAATCTTGTTTCAAGTGAAAAACATTATAAAAAATATGCATATAGTGGACTCTCTCTATAATGAGATCAGACTCACACTAATATGGCTATAATGGGAGCTTTTAATGAGTAACGAATTTTAGAGCTAAGGCAAATTCCTTACCTACAACACAAAATATTTCTGAAGGGAATCACAGGACTTAAGTTTCAGTTTTGTTACTGGCTATTATATTGGTTTAATTAATGGACTTTCATCCCTTTAGCATAACTGAAAAGGAAGCTCTCACATCGTACTCGTCTAAAAATGAGTTTGTTAGTATAAAGCAGTAAGTTTACAAAATCACTCTGGATTTTCCATACTTTTTTTTTCATTCAAAATGTGAAAGTTGATTCACACCTAAGCATACTGCTTCCTCTTAAGTTAGGGGGGAAAAAAACTTCCTTACAATTGAAAAAAATTAAAAAAAATCTCCTTGATATACAGGATAACATTGATGACGATATGATCAGCTATGCAATGCCAATCCTCATCATCATTTTTCAGTTTTTATTATTATCCTCTATCAATGGCACAGAAGTAAAAAGGCACTGCAGTTCATTATTATTCATGCGTACTCTACAGACACTAATGCACTTCATTTGTCTCCCATTGACCATTGATTTTGTACATCATAATAGTTAGTGTTTTAATGCAGGTTTTTTCTTTTTTTAATGCTGTACGAATTCAGTTCCTTATGCAGCAGACATTGGCATATACTTAAGGAATGGTTTGAAGCAGTTTGAGTGGTGTTTACAAGCATCTAAAATAATTCTGTATATTTCAAAAAGTAGTAGCATGCCCTTTTCTCCAACGAAGTATTTTGATTTGAGTGACAGGTCTTGGAATACATCTCTTTCTTAAGTCCAGACTTGTGTGTGCGTATTTATGCATGTTTGTAAGTATATAAATTATACAGTAAAATAAATTATACAATCGTGGCCCAATAGCTAATTTCTAAACCGTTAGAGATAAGCATATTGTTCGTTTAGGAAAAAATCTCTAAATTACGAAAGGAATTTGGGTCTATGAAATTTTTTTTAAAAAATCAAATTTTGAAAGAGTTATAAAATTTAAATTTTGATACAGCTCCCCAGTCGTATCTCAATCATATTTAATAAAACATTCTTGATATTGTGAAGTTTAAAACTAAAAAAAAATCACTCTTCTATGAAAAAAATTGACCGAGTTATGACGTTTCGAAAAATCAAGATTTTGAAGCTTATTATGACGTCATCGAGAGATCGCTTGAGGATCCGTATGCGAATTGTGAGAGTGTGTTGACTGATGTAAATTTATTTCAATTCTTTACATCAGGGGCACTATTAATGGCTGAAAAGGCTTAATAAGAACAAATTACAAGTTAATCAATCACTCTTGGTGATTGGCTCACTTAACGTGATTGAAGGTTTATTTCTTTAAAAAGTCTTAAACGAGTACAAAAATATTAAATTACTTAACAATTCTATGTCAAGGGACCTTGTCGTCTCCACCCCAGTCTCCGATTCGAACCAAAATTTATACAGGTGCAGACATTTGAAACTAACCTATGCAAATTTTTAGCTTCCAAGATCCAAATTTGAAGAAGCTAGGATCAACTAAAAAAAGTGCTTCAAAATGGCAGATCAGCTTTGTGAAACAAGTTTTCTCTTTTAGGCTAAACCACCATTGGCAGCCATTTTGGAGACCCCTCCTCTTTTTTTTCTTTCTTTTTGAGGTATACTAGGTGCTTAATATTTGTTTTGGGAGCTGAAATCTGCATAGGTTGGTATCAAAGGCATGTCTGTACCTCTCCAAATTGTCCTCCAAATCGAAGGTGGTTGGGTGGGGACCACTGAGTATGTGACATTAAATGACTATATGATGCTCATGTTTTCAGAGCAATTTGATGCACCCTTGTAACCTGTTTCCTGCCAAAGCCAGCACGACTTAGCTTACAATGTGGTGTGCTTACCCAGAAAAAATTTGGGCTTTTACAATTATATTATTTGGGTATTTACAAAATGACAAGTCTGGCGGTCATAGGCTCCTTTGACTATTAAACTTCACTTCTTAATTTTATATATACACATTCAGTTAGAAAACTCTAAACTTATTAAGTCAATATGGCTTACTTGATTTGTTCAAACAGCCTCCGGTCTGAAAGCTTCAGATTTCGTGCAAGATTCCATGTTAAATGAGCCATTGGAACAATTGATTTATAATTTTCAAGTTTGTTCCATTCATATCTCTCTACTGCTAATTGATACTGCTTTGCTGACATGGGCCCCACATTCCAAGCAATGTTGTTACAAAACCCCTAAAAAAAGAAAGAAAGATAAAAAATGCGACCAATAAATAATGTATGTTAGGGTGGAGTGAAAAAAATAAATTTTGATTTTCGGAAACGGGTTATTTTCAATTACTGTGTATGAGGCTTAGTTAATGCCATATTTTGATCTAAGTTGTTTCTTTATGTGAAACCACAGGTTGAACAAATCTCTTTAAATTCCTTGTATAAGCAACAGGAGTTAATGTATTCATCAAAAGTTTTCTGATTTAATTTTATTCTATCCACCCTCTAATGAATGTTGACCAGTTTTTCTGCCCATACACAAATGAGTATGTACCAATGAAAAAATGAGAAGCCAAAGTATACATTTCGACCATAACTGATTTAACCAGAGTTATGCAGGTCTATGTAGTGACTTGTTACACTCCTTCTTTTGCCAACTTGGAGATATATTCTCAAGATAGGGACATAAATAAGATGCTGAACTCTCTGTTCACCCAATGCTATGGCGTACAATACAAAACAAGTAAAATGATAGAATTTACAAAGTTTCATGGTGCAGAAAAAAAATACTGCTACTGTGATCAGTGAAATATTTCCAATGATTTGGAAGGTGTAATCTGAAATTTAAAAAAAAAAAATGAAAATTCTTCATCTTAACTAAGATATAATAAAATTTCACACACATAACGTTATTAATGAACTCCATTATTTAAAGGAGTTTATTAGTTATTTTAAAAGAAGAAAAAAGAACTGCTAATGCACATTTTAACAGAATAAGATCGTGTATAGATTTTACAAAAAAAAAAGGTTATTTTTATTTATTACACATTCATATATAAATGGACATAAATGAAATTACTATCATCATTAAAATACAATAAGATACAACTTACAACTGCTTGAACCCAATGCACGGTACCAGCATTGACCCAAACCAAGTCACCTGGTCTTTGCAGAAAACGATAAACAGGAACATTTTCTGCAAACAATTCATCCAGAATGGGCCACCAACTGCCGTGAAGAAAACTAAGGCCATTTCTGAAAAAAAAAAAAGGTAACGATAGTAAATAATTTATTAAACTTTTTTAGCAGCATATTATTTTAATATCACCTGGCAAGGGCAAAAATACATATTTTTAATGCGGTGAAGCCTATAACTTTCTAATAAACAGATAAATTTTTCAGAAGTCCACCACTGTTTGACTACTTTAACTTCTTGTATATCATAAAATATCTTGTTTTTTGGTTTTTTTGCCCTTTACTACTTCAAACTCTTAAAGAACATTTACTTCAGATTCAACAAAATTACAAGTAATATAAATTATACTTCTAGCATGAAGTCTAAGAAATAGGGGCAGGAATTCTGCTCTAAATTTTAACTAGTCATGAGAGTTTAAATCATGACATTCAGTAATATTTGCTGTTTTATATGTTTTTTTTATTTTATAAGTTCTCATACGAGGTGAAAAAACATGAAACCATCTTTCTTTTTTTCTCCTTCAACAACTGGAAATAGCAGATCAGGTGCTAGTTGGTAACAAATTCACAGAAAAGGAGCTCCACAGAAGAAAAAAAATGTACAAACTCCTATTCTGCCAGTTTGTTGTTTAGTATTAGTGATGAGATGTTGAATAGGAGGTGAAATAAACAGATTTAATTTACCTGAGAGCCCAATCGTTTTTCCTAACAAATGCCCCTTGTTAACAAATTACCCTTGTTGTATTTTTTACCTGTTTTATCCATAATAAATGGCTATGGTTGATCTAAATATGTTGAACATCTTATTTTACAAGACAGTCATTCAAGCTTCAGCTAATGTGTCATTTGACTTTGCCAAGTAGGTCAACAAATTTCACGTCACTCAAACATAGCTTCATACGTTTCCACAAATTAATTGACGTTTGTTCAATCATTTCCAAGAACCAATTCAGCTCATCGAAAAGTTATTACCGTTGCTATACTTGGCTGCGACACAACTTAGTAATTTAGAAATTAGCCGAAAGTGAAGGAAGAGAAGTAGTTCTTAGTGGGATGTCCGAATTTGAGTTGAAATGAGATCTTTCACTTCAGAAGGGGGATTAGTTTGTAATATCCATACATATGTAGTCTTTTTTCCGTAATTGCCAGCAAAACCAAAAGACGAAAACAAATCATCCACTCCAGGGCCCATCAATAACGGAACACTTGTCTGATAAGAAATGCGCGCTATCCAATCATTGGGAGACATCATTCACCCTAAAAATTAATGCTTATTATGCGGCACTACAGATTATAGAATGCTATTTTTTCTATTTCGGGTGGAAAAGGGCGCTACAGATTGTATACAAGTAAATACTTTACTTAGGTAAAAAAGAAATATTTGCAGTGTAATATTATTATTTAAATGGATATTGGGGGGGGGGGGGGGAGAATCTATTCTGATGCAATTTTTAGACATTCTGATTAGATTATTTTTAATATTAACAGCACTTACGAAGTATAAATTTTTAGAGGAAATTTTCTTTATTCAATTAAAGCTGTTTTTTTGTTTTTGTCCCTATTCTGTTGCAATTTCTCGATGTTCTGTTGACAATATATTGGCAATTTACCAGTGAATTTCAAAGGAACCATTGACTTTATTTGAAAACTATTACTACTAGGAATTTTTGATCTCTGAATTTGAAATGGAATTTTCAGGAAAAATATTTATTTTTTATGTCCTGATACGATTTTATAGGCTCTGTTGACATTATTTCAAAAATTCTATTGATTCTATAAAAAAAATATTGAACAATTTTCCATATTCCGATTGGGAATTTGAAAAAAAATCATTGATTTTATTTGAAAAATGCTTCTCTTATTCGATTGGACATTTTTAATTTGACTGATACCCTTATTCTAAATGGGATTTCTAAAAAATATATTTCTTTTAGGTGTGCCTATCCTGATGCGATTCTTAAAGGCTCTAAGGATATTCCTTTAAATCAATCCCCCTCCAACCTTTTTCACAAATCCTAGCATTATGAATGTTTTTAACACATTTAAGCTCCTTACGCATATTGGGTGGAATTTCTTTTTGCAGACAATCCAAAAACGCCTGTGTTCGGCTACTCGAAGAATTTTGCTTCAATTTTTGAATCATTCTTCCATTTTCGGCAAAAGCTAATATTTTACATGCAAGAGGCAGAGGATCATTTTCTTTTTAGTTTTAATGAAGCTTTTTCTGCAATCGTGGTCCTTTATTCAATTTTGATTTTTGAAAAGATTGTTAGCATAATGAGAATTGTAAGGGACTACTGTTTTTATTCTGATGATTTTAAAAGACCTGCAGTTTTTATCCTAATGGTGATTTTAAAGGACTGCTGTTCTTGCTCTGATGATTTAAAAGGACTGCTGTTCTTATTCTAATAGACATTTCTGGGAAAAAATTAAGCTTTTAAGTTTAGATTGGAATCTTTGGGGAATAATTCGTTCAATCAAATTGTGATTTTTGGGGAAGATTATGTTTAATCGAATGTTGATTTTTTAGGGCCATTGTTCCTATTCTGCTGGGCTTTTTTTAGCGGGTCTCTGTTGACAAGATTTTGGAAGTTTTCTTTAGCCTAAAAAGTTTTTGGGGACAATTTTCTATTTCTTGATGGAGCTTTTTAAAGGAACTCGCGATGCTATTTGAAAAAAATCACTTTCATTTCTGAGGTAACACGTGAAATGCAGGGAAACACAGTGTTAATTATTAAAAATTACCTTTCACACAATTTATTCATGATACCCCAGTATGGTTCTGGAACACCAAACCATTCACAATCTCCAGGCCCCACATTAATATTCACACTGCAGAAGTTATTGTTCTCTTGATGGCCCGGTGTGCGCGACCCAGGTACTTTCATGTACAGTTGTGTGGTGTTCATGCCAAGAATTACGTGGCCAACATGACTGAGCATATTTCCAGCAGAAACCACCTAAAGGAAATTCATTAAAAGCAATTAAAAATAAAGTCTTTTACATTTCACTAGAAAAAGTAAGTTTATGATCATATAACATAAACGTTTTTGTTTACCGAACAATACATTACACTTTTCTCCCATATGATCTCTGAAATGAATTAAGTCTAAAAAACATACAGGAATTATCAAAGTACTTATGAATCCTTAGATAATCATGGGTAAATTCAAACAATATTAAAATGGGGAGAGAGATATCGGACGAGCCAAATCATCACAACATAGACAGCAAATCATTTTCAAATAAAAAAAACTTTAAAGGAATTCAAGTGTGGTTTTGTCTGTTGAAATTAGTAGATTGATTCAAAGTTAAAAAAAAAAAAAAAAAAAAACACATATACAGGGCTATTACTATAGGCATTTTCCACCTGAATTGTAAAGTAACGGTTAAACTAAATTGCATAGTGAGCGGTGAATGAGATTAAAATTTTGACGATTACAAATGTGATTTAAAAAAAGGAAGTTGCAAATTAAAAGTTTAAAATTGATGCTTCTTATAACTAGATACTAGGTTCCACTGTAGAAACATCATAGTAAACATTATTTCAGACAAATTGATGTTTTGTGTGTCTCTAATGTGAATAAATAGTCAAATTAGGAGATTAGGAGTGTCGTCAACCCTGTTGAGGAGGAGAGGACAACAGTATTTCCAAAATGTAAACAGGTATTTCAAAGAAAAAAAAACAAGGAGGAGAAAAACTGTCGAATTTTTCAATAATGAAATCATCTGAAGGGCCAGGGGGAAAAAAGATGAAAGTCTGCAAAAAGCCATTTCGAGAAAAACGAAGAACAAAGCTTGATTTCTCGTAGCTCCTTATGCAATTTTTCAAGTTTTCATGCACATTTTGGTCGCTTCTCATCTTTTTTCTCCCCTGTTGTTCTACCAGATGACACTAGTCCTTCATAGCCCCTAGATAGCACTACCGTATTTTCGCGTAGATAAGCCGCGGCTTATACATGTTTAAAAGCTGAATTTTAACTCCTGCGGCTTATACGCCATGGCGGCTTATATGATGTACAAGTTTTTTTTTTTTGTCTTTTTTTGTTTTTGTTTTTTCAAAGTTCATGTTATGTTTAGTTATTGCTTAAAAACAAAACAAATTAGAGTGACATCCAAAACCAGAACTGCAACGCCCTTGAAAAAATCTATTTTTAAAAAGGTGATAGCATTTCTGCTTATTCGGATGTTATTTTATTCTCCTAGATCCCATAAAGAAGTGGAATAAATTAAGAAAAAAAACATCAACCATAACCAACCTGTGTAATACACGAAAACTAAACGAAAACAAATCCAAACGAAAAACAAATAATTAAAAAAAAAAACCTGGCGGGCCGGCCCCGCAGTTACCCTGAGGATGGGAAGTAGGGTTGCAGTAGAAACCAACTGGAGCAGAACAGGGTTACTATAAGTTGCAGTTATCGCCAAAATGTTGCAATGTTTTATTTATTTATAATATTGAAACACTGTTTTCAAATCAATGTTACTACTTCTTTGTCATTGTTTTTGAACGACGTCAACACCAGTATACAGCGTAAGTGTAGGTTCTTGCAGATTGAATTTTTGACGAAGTTTTATGCGGCTTATACGCCGATGCGGCGTATCTGATGAAATACGTTTTTTTTCTCCCGAATTTTGTGAAGTGCGGCATATAGGGTGGTGCGGCTTATCTACCCGAAAATACGGTAATATCTCAAAATTGACGAAAAAGGGACTTTCATCTTTTTCCCCCTGGATATTATAGGAATCAGCAAACAATTTTCTGAAAAAAAAATACATTAAAATGCTAGAGATTACAACATATTTTGCTGAAAAAATATACCTAAATGTATATCCTTTTCACTTTAAAATATTGTATTAATTATTAAATTTAATAGAATGCAAAAGAGGCTTTTTTGAAATTTCAGAGCTTGACTCTTGACTGGTTTTCGAAATAAATTGTTCAAGGTATACCTCACAGATGTATAAAAAGCGGGGTCTAACTATTATTGAAGAATCACCAGTTAAAAGAGGAAATTTTATTCATTATCTTAATGATCAGGATAGAGATAAATGAAAGTTTTAATTAAAGCTTTATCTTTAAAATGCACGAATGTCATCAAACAAGTAATTTTGATCAGAAAAGCTTTATTTAAATGAGTCATGATAATTTTATTAATTATTGGTAAGCTTCTAAACGAAGAAATTCGTAAGAATGTCTGAACATTGAAAATTCACTTAAAAAATATTTATATCATAGTAATTCAGCTTTTAAGACAGTATAGGTGCAGGTATTTACCCTGAAAAAAGTAGGTAATTTTGTAAGCTCTTGCAGCTGAGCTCTCCATTTTCTTTCGTCGGACAAATCCACATTTGTTCCAAATTTGATGGTTTTAAAACAGCCATTTCTTCTCCGAACCTTACTCCTAAAACCAATTGAAAATAGCTATTATTTCAAGAATCATAAGAAAAACAGCTAAATGATTGAGCAAACTTAAGTACACTTAAAACCATACCGCGAAAGAGATGAGTTTGAATCACTGTCAGACTCGTGAGTAGTATGTGCACCTTGAGACTTTTCTTGCTCTTTCTAAAAAAATAATGAAACAAAAAAAATTTAAAGGCAATTGTATGAGCAAAACTAAACTGAAATTGAGATTAACGAAAAATGCAACATTTAGAGAAAAATGAAACAAAAGTACTACAATTTACTTCAAAACTGATAAATATAACTAAAAAAGAAAAAACAGTTACTCCATTTTGTAATAATACTTATTGCAATGATGAGGTAAATACAAATAAAATAATATTTTAAATGAAAAGCAAAATATTAACACTTTTGAAACATCATTTTACAATGGGAAATTGTAAGGAAGGGAGAAACATACTCTTAAAGATTCTTGAAAGAATGATGCTTGATACTGGGCATATCGTGCAATAGAAGTGTGAGAACGATGAGATTCACACCTCCAAATTTGCTTCGTTCTTTCTGGATCCCAATTCTCGTCTGAAGATTGCATGAGCTGTAAATAAATATAAAAAATAGGTAATTAGTTCTGGTACTCCAAACACAGGCTATGTATTTTTGAAACAATGCATTATAGCATGTTGTCGAAGTTTATTTCCATTATTTAATCCTTTTTTTCGTACTAGGTAATCGTAAGGAATAACAGCATGTTCCAAAATATTTAGCAAATAAACATTTATTTCGCAGTCAATTATAAACTTAATAAAAGAAATAAACAAAAATAAAGTTTAAAGTAATTGCATTAGATGAAATGTCCCGAATCAGCTAAATAATCATGTCAACTCAGGGAATGGAAAGAAGGAAAGAATGATACTAAAAATGATCCAGAGTTTAATATGAAATTTGCTTCTTCAAACACATATCTACTAATTTATTATGAAGACTCGTGTATTCATACATTGAGGACAACTTAGAATACTTATTTTGTCATTTGTCAGATTATTTAACACTGATGAACTTAAGAAAGAAGGATTAAGCGCTGCACAAAGTGATAAAGAAATCTGGTGTGGACCCCACACAACTTCCTTTTATGTCTATTAAGTAATCGATGTTCCTTAATAGCTAAAAAGAATGGTTGTTTGTACTCTTGTATGAGTGTTAGATGCAACAATTCTTAAATGAATAGCATTTTAGACATTATTCTACACACATTAAATTATGGCTAACCTGCAGATTAATAATAGGGTAGTTGTGACCTATTGAATATCCCTTTTTTAACTACTAGATATTGTTAAGAGGCTTACAAAACACAAAAATTCACCATTGCCGAATTTTAAAACACAACGGTTGATTCTTAATGATTTTTTTAAAAACCCACGCGCAAAAAAAGCGCTCCTTGAAACCGAAACCCGTGACGTCAGATGGCAGTAACTTTCAGCCTTTCATCCATAAAAATTGGATTTTTGCTATATTATCATTTCATTGCGGGATTTTCTCCTTCCGTAATCAATACCTTAACGTCTACTAATTCACTATTTAAAATTGCATTTATCAAAGAGCAATCCAATACCCTGCTAGGGGTGATTGTTTTGATATTTTTTGGTGAAATCCGTATTCAAATTTTTAGAACGCATCACTTGGCGAGAAAAAAAAATTACGGCAGTGCAGAGCGAACAACAGTGTGGAAGCCGGAGAAACCGGTTTCTCGAACTCCTCGCATCTAAAGCTTCTCGCTATTTCTTCGCCTCAGTAGAAAGTTCAAAAGTGCCAATGAGTGCCCAGTAGGGTGTATCGAAAAAAACTTTTTTTCGAAATTCAATTTACTAAGTTGATAAAAAGTTGCCCCTACCTACCCACATATTCCATAAAAAATTTCGGTCTAATCAGAAATTGTTTAGGTGTTCCGCACGAGGCCTGAAGTTTGGGAATTTCTTCAAAAATATGATTTTTTTTCTAATTTTTTTTTAACATTAAGAATAAATGTAAAAAATAATTCAAGTTGAAAAATGTACACCGCAAAGTTGGAGGACAAAATTGGGTTTGAAAAAAAGTATATTAAACAACATTTAAATCTCCCACATTTATTCTAAACTTACGTAATTTTCACCAAAACTAGCATTTTATAAGGCCATGCGGCTTGGTTAGAAACTTGTTTATGAATGTGGAATCTAACTGAATTAACACTTGAAACTGGGATTCATCTGTGATTTATGTGGAGTAAAAAGTAAAATAATATAAACTATAAACGGAATCTAAGCCCCTCGTCACGCAGTGCCCGCATTCTATCGGGGCCCCCGTGATGGTAAACGAAGTACAGCTCCGCTAGCGTAGCTGCTTTAGGATGGCAGAAGAGCATCTATCTTTGGTTGAGGAAACAGACTCTAAATATTTCGGACATGGTGCTCCAGTAAATGGCCCAGGAAAATAAATTGTAGCTTTAGTTTCACGATTTATGGAAAAAAAAAGTTTTATTGATTAAAAAAAAAGCA